>JABCMJ010016046.1:0-18467 GCA_014822125.1 Arbutus unedo
AAGTTACCCCCAATGCACAATTTAACGGATTCATTTTGCCACTGTAACCGTCTACACCCCTTCCTGAACACTTTGCAATGGTCCCTCCTGGCCTAATTCCTCTTCTCAATCTTTTGATTACGCTCTCTTAATACGTATTTAGATATGAATGAAGGATTCTTAAACCTAGCCATTGGTACGACTGACAGCCTTAAATCCTTAGTTCCGCTCCTAGCCCCTAGACTGGGGGGAATGAAGTGGGAATAGAATGCCTTGCCGGCTTGGCTGCAGAAGCCCTAGTGGATAGATAGAAATCCTGATAGAAAGATCCGGTCGATGCCGAGCCGGAGAGACAGGATTCTTAAACCTAGCCCATCACCTGAAGAACCTAATTTCATATGGATGTATTACCCTGTTAAAGAACTAACTAGGTAAATGCAGTAAAATAACTATGGGAGGACTAATCCAACCAATCTTGCTTGCACAACGGAAAGTGTTACTGGTTTCTCTCTCCATCGAATCAAATTTGCCAAAGGTGTATGTTCGTGAGTATTAGCAGCCTCAAATCTAGAATGGATCCCTGTGATAGAAAGCTTTTGAAAAGACATTCGTACTCAACGAAGAATAAGTCCTTGTTGAGGAAGCCTTCGAAATTGTATCCGAGTAACATCTTTTTACGAGATTGCCTCCTAGTAGGATACAGTAATAAGATTGTAAGCGCATCTGAGCGCCTTTTTTCCGTGACAATATATGGACACGAAGGTTAGTGCAAGAGGGCGAAGCACGGATCAGATTATCTTGAGTTTTGGTTCAAGAGAAAGTCTTTCTTCCCCCAGTCCCCGCCCGCCTTAAATCATGGGTATGGAACCAGCCTCACTTCACAGCGTGGGGGAAGATCGGTTGAGAATCCCCTGAGGGTTATAGAGGGAAACAAATAGTATTCTACATCCATATAGGGAAACAAATAGTATTCTATTTGTATGTGTGGTATTTTCCTTTGTAGTGTTGGTTGTCACGATTTATTGCTTGTGTGGAGACAACATGGGTATAACTTGATTACATTTGCTTGGGTATCTACATGGATCATGCTTGGATAAAATTTTTGTGAGTGTGCGTGGGAAGCATAGAATGAAGGGGTGCTGGAGTGTAGGAATGGTTCGCTTAATTTTACTTTGATAAATTTTTATTAGAGCACGCATCTGCTAGACGTGACCTAGACATGTATCGGATGTACCCACGTGTGACCACCATGTTAGTCTCTTTGACGTGTCCTTTGCTTAGAATCTAATAAAAGGACATGTTAACTGGTGTGTCTCTTATGTATCCTGGCATGTCGTTTCGATGTGTCCTAGATGAAGCCTCTGCTTAAAATCTAATAAGACATGCTTCGTGGTGTCTCCGGTACGTATCCTCGCCTGTCATTGGCACGTCAGTCTTCTAAATGTGCCCTTTGCTTACAATCTAATAAGGTTGGTAGGGCACATTGAGTAGCATGTCACATACGTATTGACTTCACATACGTGTTATTTGGTAGGTAAAATTTAAAAAATACCACAAAACAGTTGAGATACCGTCATGGGAATATCATGTGGTGTTAAATTAACCACCAGTAATGAATATTTTACAATGTTGATGCTTGGGTTAGATTTAGATCAAGAAATTCCAAAAACTTTAACAAACATAGCCATTTGGGACTTGAGAATAAAATAGCCACCTAACTGTACAACAACCACCATTTGGGCTGGGCATTTCGTGTGTGTAAAAAAACACTTGTAGGAATGAGCGGTAGTTAATTTCAATGCTCCGGTAGAGATTAGAATCCAAAAAATCCAAAGAAGTTGCTTAAAACGGGTGAATCAGGGTTAGAAGAGTAAAATCAATATCAAATGACTGATCTCAGTATGCGTTGCTTGTTCACGCAAGAACAAATTTGTAGGATCCAAAGACGCGTAATCTTAACGCTTGAATAGAGATTTAGACCCAAAGATGTATAAAATTTAAGTTAAACCCAGCCATCTTGTTTGCATTTTCTCAGACATGCACCAAATGCCCTGGTAGAAAATATGAAGAAAAAAAAAAGGTTGGCACAGGGATGTTTTTTGTTCAGATGATGGCTATTTGGAAGAAAAAACTTCATGTGGTCTATGGGTTGCTTTGTATTTTGATGGTAAATCTATTGGTTTGGTGAAGATTTTTATGCTAGGACGATGCATGGTTAAATATTGGAGTATCGTAATGGTTATTATATTGGGATGTTTATATGACTATTGAAGTTTGGATTTTGTGTTGGAAATTCTGAATGGTTTTGGATTTATTTGGGTGAATGAATTGGGATTTATCAAGGGTCTCTTGAGGCAATCGGAAGGTCCTTTGTTCATGCATGTCAATGATGTCTAGCACACAAGGGTTTCTCCATTCATGCATGCAACTCAAATTCATCATATGATGCACACTTAATAGGCAGAATACGTCTTTGCGACCAAAGATATTTACATATCCTAGTCCCCAAAAAGGGGTCATTGTTTGGGTCGTGTTCATTTTTTTTAGTGAGTTTTACACCAAGAATTGACAAGCGAATGATTTTGATAGTGCGAACAAACCTATAATTTGATTGTCTCTGCCCTTTTGAATTAGTCCCAGTTCCACTGAGATTCGGGGACAGCCTAAGTTGGTTAGGAATGTTTTCAAATCGCGACTAAATACTTGGTCATCAAAACTGAAATTTCCCTAGTAACCCATCCACGACTGATGCAAAAATTTTTTTTTTTTAATTGAGTGTCATTCTTCAAACTTAGCAAATATTGTCAAATAGCTGTAGCTCTAGACTGTGTTGTGACTTCAATAACCTCCAAATTTTTCGAAAAAACTGAATTATATTAGAATGAATATTATGTGGTTTTTGACAAAGATTAAATAGATATTTGACATTTTAATAACTTGGGCTAAATTTATCTTCTTTCACAATGACCTTAGAAAGCTCTCTTATAATCTACTGACATAATTTTTTTTTATCCTTGAATTGTCTGACATGGATAAAGCTCTCATTAAAAATGTCCCGGCCATTATTTGAAATACTCTAGGTGTAATAACCCAGTAATTTTGATTAATTTTTAATTAATAATAATAAATTTACTGTTAATAGTTTAATTTCTATTATTTTAATTTGGGCTTTAGAATTTTCGAGTTCGCTCGGGGCCGGTTATAGCTTACTCAAGTGACCTGTTTGAATTTCAAAATGCGGAGCTGGAATTTTTGGGGCTTTAATGGAGGGATTTGGTTTCGATCGATTATTACATGGAAAATCATGGCTATTATGTTACGAATAATGTCAATTTTTATTAAATAAACGAAATCAATTGCAAGATTTTCAAAAGGTTTAGAGAGAGAGAAAGCCTGTGAGGTTTTTTTAAAAAGGATTTTTGGAGAAAATGCTACTCTGTTAGTGCTCGATGTGATCAAACCAAGGTTGTTAGTCACTTCAATCTTTAGGATCAAGGTAGGGAGAAACACTATCAACCTTAGGTTACACTATACAATAGTTATTTTTGTTCATCTTCCATAGAAATGCATGATTAGATTTTTATTGTTTTTGAATGTAAAAGCATGTAGATTCATTCTATTTGTAGAGTATTTTGCCAAAAAATCATAAGGGGAAAATGTTCTCCAACTTGCACAGATTTTATCGTTGATGTTAATTTTTGTTTCGAGATTAGAATGATAGATTAGGGTATGAGTAGGTTTAGTTTTTGACAAAAACTAAAAAAACTAGTGTTGTTGAAAAAGACAGTTCGCTCGAGTGAATTGTAGGCTGCTCGAGCAACCTGTTTGTATTATGATAGGTTTTGAAATTTTTGAAACAAAATTTAGAACCCGAAAATTAGACAGACTGCTTGAGCAAGCTTTAGGCCACCCGAGCAACTTACTAAAATGCAAAATGTTCACAGAATGTTAACTGGGCCTTCTAGCAGTAGGATCAGCCCATAACCTTCATTGTTTTGTATGAATACTTCGCACAGGCATTCACAAACACATTTTGTTTGACCATGGGTTTCCATGGAACTTCGTGTGAGTGATTGACCAAGTTTGATTATGATTCGTATTTAATAGTGCTTCGGATATGATTATGGTCTCTAGTTAAACTTGCTTTAGGAACGTGATTGCGTTTAGCCATCGAGATATGATAATGAAAAGTGATTATATGACCGTTGTGCCGATAGATTAATAAGGTTGTCGTGTCAGCTGAATGAATAGTTGTCGTATTATTAGATGTAGTAAATTGAACTGTACCATGTTTCGGTGTTTATGTGAAAACCTAGAATTCATATTAGGAACACCGGTTCGAATGTCACCGTAACACGGAAGTGAAGAGTGTTAGGTGATCATTATAAGTAGTGAACAAGTAGGTTCGTTAATGGAAAAATAGATAATTGGTGGCTGTCGAGCCAAGTTTTGTTGGTCGTCGTGCCTAGTGGTAATGTTCTGGGCGTCGTCCCAAGTTGTGATCCATGTGAGTTAGAGTCTCACCAGGCGTTGTCCTGTTTGTTTATAAGGACCCTGACTAGGAGATGGGTGTATTCGGTTGGAGGTGACTTCGGGGTATGTCTGCGTTGATAGCTTCGGACTACGACGGAGTGCCGGCCTTGTCTTGGATGACTTTGAGTCCGTGGCTAAGGATCCTTGGTACCTGATTTGGTGAAACCACGTATTCGATTGGGTTTAGTCAGAGTGAAATAGGTATTGATTCGAGTAGACGGTAGAAGGTTTATGTTTTGTCTCGGTAAGGATTTGTCAATATCAACCGAGTATTTCACTCTGACTAAACCCTTAGACGGTAGAAGGTTTATGTTTTGTCTCGGTAAGGATTTGTCAATATCAACCGAGTATTCTACTCTAGATAGTCGGGTAAGAAGGAATAGCGGGGAAAAGGAGTATTCTTAAAAACTTTAAACAACGGAAGCATAACAAACCTAACGGTTTAAATTAATATTCCGATAAATCTGGGCGTTATACTAGGAGTGCTAAGGTCCCAGAATTTTGGAAGCCTACAGACTCAAATGAATCTAATCCATTATTTTTAATTCTACAAAACTTTTTGAGAAAATTTTTGGGGATCAAAAAATTTCAGTGTATATTCAAATGTTCTTCGCATTTTTCATGGCTTCTATCCTTCGTTAGTACTCAATTGCTTAAAAAGATGGTGGACTGGCTATCTAATTAACTCATGCAATAACCAGTTGGTGATTACAAATTCTAATTGCCCACAAGAAATTACCCTAAACTTTTGTTCCTGGGGCTGCATAATGCAATATACCACACAGGCCGCCCCGCACTGGAATAGCAACACATTGAGAAGCTTTTGCCACTATTCAAAATGTTTTTTAATAATCAGAGTGTCTGGATCAACTTACATATTTTAATTAGTATTTAAAAAATTAATTTTATTTTTATTAAAATATTACTCCAAACCTAATCGCGCATCGCTCCATCGCATTGCTCTTCAAAGTTAGTTAATGCATGGCCAAATCATTTGCACTAGATTCATTCTGAATCCTAAGTTATCTTCTTTTCCTTATTTTTGAAGGAAATCAGGATAATTTTTAAAACTTAATTCATCCTATGGACCTGGGAGTTTATGGAAAAACTGATCAAACCAGTGACTAGTAGCTGAAGGTTCTAAATGATAAAAATACTTTTTGAAAGTATTATAATATTCTTCAAAATAACATATATTACATAATGCAAGTTTTGATATAATATAATTTGCATCATCTTGCAAATTTTTTTCACTGACAAATCCACAAAAATTTTCTTTTATGTAGATCACAAAAGCAGCTAATATTACATCATGAGAATTAAAATTATTTAATAGGGTTACTTTTTGCTGTCTACCCTTATCAGATTTTTTCCACTGTTTTAACCACTGCAACACATCTCCTTGAAGTGTTGCCGCTACATAGTCAAGTAATTTTTCCTTTGTCCACGTATTTCTATAATTTGTTATTACAATAGACAAAGATTGTGCCCAATCGTCTATTATCTGAAGTTGGTCTTTAAAAGGAACATTAGTTAAGTCTAAATATGTCCCATTCTGGGCTACATTATACTTAAGCAAATCATCTATTCTAAATGGTTGCGGATTTGAAGTACTACTTTCTGTTTTGACTTCATTAGTACATAAATATTCAGACGTATCAGTGTCTGAATCATCATTAGGATGTTTTGGGAGTATCCCATCTGGATACTGATCTTCAGCTTTCCTTTTTCCTAAAGAAGGAGATTCAATAACCATATTTTCTACACGATTAGATATGTTTTCTTCAGCTTGTGAAGATATGTCATCATCAGATGCTATTTCATCATCAGACATCATATTAATATCATAATGAAAATAGTTTAACAAATTTTCATTTTGAAGATATGTCTCATTTATCTGTTTTAAAAGACTATTTCTTTCTTCAACACTTAAATGAGGATCTTTATTAAGTGCCTCCAGTAGTCAAGTATTTCAACTATATTATTATACTCAGTTATATTATAATGATGAGTATTCAAAACTTTAACATCTTCCGTGTCATAATATATTCTAGGAACTTGATGATCTCTTGGATTATTCATACCGTTGGTTTCTCCAACACGAATAGAGTTTAATTTGAATATTAAACTTTCCATTGTAGACTTTGTGTCCTTGGTTAAATCTATGTCAAGTACTGTCCCAAAATTGTCTATTTTGGATTCAATAGACATTAGCTTTGCTTCTAATTAATTTTGATTAGTATTTTGATTTCTTTCTAGTTTTGAAAACCAAGACCACATAATATCGTTTATATTATTAAGACTAGCACAAATATTGTTAACTAGAGCTCCTTTTTTAGGGATATGAACTAGATGTTCATATTCATCTTTTATAGTTTCTTCTGTACTACGTATACATGTGATAGGATCTTTACTTAGTGCCATCTTAGACTGATGCTGATACCTAAAACCTCTTAGAAAATGTTCAGTGCCTAAAACTCTCCTAAGGTTTTAACAATCAAGATAAATTGGTTTAAACCAACAGGAAATATGGGCTTTAACACTTTTCTAGCTTTAACACTTTTCTAACTACATGAGTTTTGCAACAGCTAAAAGTGAAATACTAAATTAAAAGATCAGTTACAACAAATACTTACCAAAGTAGATGCTTGGTCTTGCCGAAGTTCTTCACCAAGTATCTTTTCTTTTTAATTAATTATCTTTAGCTACAAGGCTCTGATGCCAAATAGCAAAAGTAGGAGAAAGAAAATAGTTGCTTAGAAAGCCAAAGTAGAATGAGAGAGAGAATTTTGAAGAATTGGCCGTGCTTTCATTCAACAAACTTATAGCAGACAGATGTCCGCATTCATGGTCATTAATTATATGTTTTCCATATATGCATGTGATTATTTATAAAAGTAGGAAAAAGAAAGTAGTTACTTGGAAAGACAAAATAGAATGAGAGAGAGAATTTTGGAAAATTGACCGTGCTTTTATTCAACAAACTTATAGCAAACAGATGTCCGCATTCATGGTCATTAATTATATGTTTTCCATATATGCATGTGATTATTTATTTATTATTTATTTGGTATCAGAGCGTTATAGCTAAAGATAATTAAGTAAAAAGAAAAGATACTTGGTGAAGAGTTTCGACAAAACCAAGCATCTACTTTGGTAAGTATTTGTTGTAACTGATCTTTTAATTTAATGTTTCACTTTTAGCTGTTGCAAAACCCATATACTTAGAAAAGTGTTAAAACTCATATTTCCTGTTGGTTTAAACCAGTTTATCTTGGTTGTTGAAAACTTAGGATAGTTTTAGGCACTGAACATTTTCTAAGAGGTTTTAGGTACCAGCATCAGTCTAAGATGGCACTAAGTAAGGATCATATCACATGTATAAGTAGTACAGAAGAAACTATAAAAGATGGATATGAACTAGTTCATATCCCTGAAAAAGGAGCTGTGATTAACAATATTTGTGCTAGTCTTAATAATATAAATGATATTATGTGGTCTTGATTTTCAAAACTAGAAAGAAATCAAAATTACTTAGAAGCAAAACTAATGTATATTGAGTCCACAATAGACAATTTTGGGACAGTAATTGACATAGATTTAACAACAGACACAAAGTCTACAATGGAAAGGTTAATATTCAAATTAAACTCTATTCATGTTGGAGACACCAACAGTATGAATAATCCAGGAGATCATCAAGTTCCTAGATTATATTATGGGGCGGAAGATGTTAAAGTTTTGAATACTCATCATTATAATATAACTGAGTATAATAATATAGTTAAAATACTTGACTATTGGAGGCACTTATATAAAGATCCTCATTTAAGTGTTGAAGAAAGAAATAGTCTTTTAAAACAGATAAATGAGACATATCTTCAAAACGAAGATTTGTTAAACTATTTTCATTATAATATTAATATGATGTCTGATGATGAAATAGCATCTGACGATGACATATCTTCACAAGCTAAAGAAAACATATCTAATCGTGTAGAAAACATGGTTATTGAATCTCCTTTTTTAGGAAAAAAGAAAGTTGAAGATCAGGATCCAGATGGGATACCCCCAAAACATCCTGATGATGATTCAGACACTGATACGTCTGAATATTTATATACTAATGAAGTCAAAACGGAAGGTAATATTTTAAATCCGCAACCATCTAGAAGAGATGATTTGCTTAAGTATAATGTAACCCAGAATGAGACATATTGAGACTTAACTAATGTTACTTTTAAAAACCAACTTCAGATAATAGACGATTGGACACAATCTTTGTCTACTATAATAACAAATTATAGAAATATGTGGACAAAGGAAAAGTTCCTTGACTATGTAGCGGCAACACTTCAAGGAGATGTGTTGCAGTGGTTAAAACAGTGAAAAAAATTGATAAGGGTATACAGTAAAAAGTAACCCTATTAAATAATTTTAATTCCCATGATGAAATATTAGCTACTTTTGCGATCTACATAAAAGAATTTTTTTGTGGATTTGTCAGTGAAAAAAATTTGCAAGATGATGCAAATTACATTCTATCAAAATTTGAGTTATGTAATATACGTTATTTTGAAGAATATTATAATACTTTCAAAATGTATTTTTATCATTTAGAACCTTCAGCTACTGGTCATTGGCTTGATCAGTTTTTCCATAAACTCCCAAGTCCATGGGATGAATTATGTTTTAAAAACTATCGTGATTTCCTTCAAAAACAAGGAAAAGAAGATAACTTAAGATTCAGAATTAATCTAGTTATGAGACTTATAGCAGACAGATGTCTAGAAGCAAAAGCTAAGAAACAGATAAAAAGTCAGATTTCTAACTCTGCTTACGGAAGAAAATATTGTGATAAAGTTTTACATGGAAATTGGAAGATTGGTTGTAAACTTAATTTTTCAAAAAAGAGATTTTCTAAAAAGAAAAAGCCTTTTAGATGGAAGCCATGGACAAAAACTAAACCATTTTCAAAAAAGAAAAAATATGTTCGAAAGAAAAATAATAAGACATTTTCTTCAAAATAGAAGGTTTGTCGATGTTTTATTTGCAATGCAGAGAATCACTACGCACCTGATTGTCCTAAAAACAAATGCTAAGAAAATGATAAAGGTTCTTGAAGAACAAGATCTTGAGATTTTATTCGGAGAGGAACTATCCGATGTAGAATAAATTCTATACGAAATGGATAGTGAAGAAGAAAGTTCCTCAGACGAAGAGTTTATTTTCATGTTAAATGAGTCAGGTCATACAGATAATGACTCTTTGATAACACCTAGTCTAGCTAATGAATTTGATACATTAAGATTATGTGATATGATAAGTGAAGAAAATCTCTTCACTGATCAAGAAATTGAAAATATTGAGAGATTACAAGAAGTCAAAAAAGATGAAATTTATAAAATTTTAAAATTTAATTTTTTCTCAGCACGAGTTTTTGAGCAATACAGTGAAAACACCACAGCTCAGTTATCCAAAGAAAGTCTTGTAGACATTTCACTTTTTGATAAAAAGAAAGTGGCAAGATGGAAAAACAAAAATATCCGGAGGTTAGATATATCCATATTGGATTAATCTAGGTAAGGATTAATGCATTTTTTAGACAAGGGATAGATAATCCTATATTATCTGTACTCTTTGACAAGTGGTTTAATGATCCAATGAAAGCCATCGTTGGAGGCATTTAGTTTAATTTAGTTAATGGAGTTATTTGGTTTAACATCAAACTGAATTACTTTATTTCTATAAATGATCTCAATTTAGAAGATAATATTAGAATTAAAATTAAAACTCGAGGAATTGATATGATATCTAAATTCCAATGATTTGGCTATACATTGAAAAACAATCCATGAATTAACTAAATTTCCTGAGACATCTGTGAAACCTATAGATAAACGTTTGGTGGAAATTTTTGAGCCAGGACCTTTTGATTCCATTATTCAACCAAGGTTGATAAATTGGACAGAACTAGAAATCTGTAGGCACTGATTATTAACAGATTTAGTCGAAAAGCGAAGGAATTCTTCCGCTGATAGTATCGAACTAACAGTCTTAGGAAAAAGTTTGTATTTCCATAATAAAATCAAACAAGATGATATTTGGCAAAAAGATTTTCCTAGTCCTAATCATGGACCTATTGCCACTAAAAATGTTCAAGTTCCCATTATGTCTGCAACGTCTCATAGAAATAAATAAAAAGGTAAGGAAGTTGTTCAAGCAATACAAATCTATCATTTTCAGACAAAAAATGAAGATATAATTTTCTCTCCAAGTAAAGGTAAGAAAAGATATACTTATATAATGGGTACTTTTAATTTTTTAGGCTATAAATCATATACCCTAAATATTTTAATTGATACAGGAGCTACTATTTGTACCTGTAAATGGAATGCTATTCCTAAAGAAAAATTGGTACTTATGAAGTATCCTATTTTAGTCGCCGAAATAGATGGAGTCAACACTGAAATACAATTTAAAGCAAAAAATATATATATTTGGAAGGGAAATAACAAGTTTGTCATTACAAAAATTATATGTTTTCCATATATGCATGGTGATTTCCTATTAGGAAACAATTTTATCTATCAATACTTACCTATGCATATTTATGAAAAAAATTTAGCATTAACAGTGAAAAACACTTTAATTCATATTCCCTTACTAGAGCAGCATAAGTATGTATGTGATCAAGACTTTAGTCCAACTCCGAAAGGAGAAATGACTCCTATCATCAAAATCATTGATGAGTCTCATTGGATATAAAGTTTTATTGAAGATCCTTCAAAATTATGGTCGAGAAGTCCTCGATATTGTAACTTGCAACTTCAAAATCCTAATGTAATCATTAGAGTAAAACCAATGATCTATACCAAACAGGATATAGATGAGTTTGATATATAAATAAAAAAAACTTCTAGATAAGAAGTAAATTGAATAAACAACAAGTCCGCATTCAAGTCCGGCATTCATGGTCAGAAACCATGCTGAGATTAAAAGAGGAAAGGCTAGAATGGTCATTAACTATAAAAGACTAAACGAACATTTAGTCTTTGATGGTTATTTTATACCTCGCAAAGACGTTTTGATTTCCTTAACTAAATGAGCAAAATTTTTTAGTAAATTTGACTGTAAAAGTGGATTTTGACAAATACAACTTACAAATGACTCTAAGCCATTAACTGCTTTTAGTACTCCTAGAGTACATTACCATTGGAATGTAATGCCTTTTGGATTAAATATAGCTCAACAACTCTATCAAAGATGAGTGGATAGTATTTTTAAAGAACTTAAATATTGTTGTGTTATTTATATTGATGACATTTTTATTTTTTCCAAAACCCGGAAGGATCATAAAAAACATTTAAAAATTATATATGAAAAGTTTCAAAAGCATGGTATTATACTTTCCCCTAAAAAGATTGAACTTGAAAAAGAGTCAAGTGATTTTTTGGGAATTATTTTAGACCAAAAAGGTTTAAAATTACAGGAACACATTCTTTCAAAAGTAAAAGATTTTCCAGATATATTAGAAAATAAAACACATCTACAAAGTCTGTTGGGAATTCTTAATTATGGTAAAAGTTTTATAAAAAATCTTGCACAAGTAGAAATTCCTTTACTAGTTAAGTTAAGGAAAAATGTTGAATTTACTTGGCAAAAAAAAGATATTGACTTGATTAGAAAAATTAAAGAAAATATCACTCATTTACCTAACGTTTATTTACCTAAACAAGGTGATAAGTTTATTTTGAAAACAGATGCTTCTGATACTAGTTGGGGTTGTGTATTAAAAGCAATACCAGCTAAATTTTAGAAAGAGGAAGTACTCCCAGCAAATAAAAAAAAATTAGAGCTAGAAAAGCTCCTATTTCAAAAACTCTTCAAAAAGAAGAATTAATTTGTGGGCATAATTCAGAAACATTGAAACCAAATCAACAAAAATATATTATTTTTGAAAAAGAATTATTAGCTGTTAAACTTGCTTTAGAAAGATTTAAAATTTTTCTAGCACCAGAAGACTTTAGTATCAGAATAGATAATAAAGTTATAAAAGATTTTTTGGTTAATAAAATGTCTATAGATCAAGGCCGACGATTAAGTTGGTACAATAAAATTGTAGAATATACTTTTGAAGTAGAACACCTCAAAGGTACTAATAATTTTCTTGCTGATTTTCTAAGCAGACCTATTAATGTTTGCAGGTAACATAGCCAAAAGCTATGGCAGATAAAGGCAAACAGCCAGCACAAGGAGACTGGATAACAATAGCCAAAAAGGCTCAAACTAGAGAAGAAAAAGTTTATATTATTTTTATGGGTTTTCAACCAGGAATCTACAAAACATAGGCAGAATGTCACCAGCAAATTAATAGATATCCCAGAGCGTGCTATCAAAGATATGACCACCAATGGCTACGCCAATGAGGCCATTAGAAAGGCCTTCAGAAAATCTGGTAAATCCCATAGAGGAATTAGAAATAAAAAAATTTTATAATCCTGGAATTCCGAGTCCTATGTATGATTATCTCAATGGTGTATGGAAAATCCATATATCAAGAAACAAGGGGAGATTCTGCCAAAACATGGCAAATTTGACAGAAGGGCTAGCAAAACAGCATACTCAGATTATAGAGCAAAAAAGAAAACAAAATGTTTTATAAACTCTATGTTTCCAAGTCATTAAAGAAATGGATTGGAAAATAGATTTCAATTTTGAGAAAATCAATAATTTTCTTCAACTATCTGATCTCATAGTCAATGAGTATCCAGATCTAATTTTTGAAAAAATGAAGAGGATCTGTCTTTATGAAAAATCAAGAAAAATCCTGCTGCCGGAACTCTTTATTTTCTCCATGGAATGGTAGAAAACCACCATGAAAAAATTAAAGGAATTTTACTTTCAGAGAATAGCAGAATCAATATGAGGGAAGAGATATAAAAAATAACTCTTCTTTCAAATCAAGATGACTGGATTGATGAAGAAATTAGCTGGGGATTAACCAATCAGATTATCTTCTAGATATTATACCCAACATATTGGTCATCATTTCCTGCTATGATCAGGACAATGCTCTCTTATGTAACAAAAAATTACATATGGAGCAAATATTTTACATTCTGGATTTCAAGCAGAACGGGTTGGAGAGAAAGAGAACACTTTTTTCAACCCTACCAAATCTGGTACATGAAGGCCACAGAAAATTAAGAATTCGATGATTTGGGCCAAAAGGCTCATGTTTCTTTAATCCAAAATTTGGATACAGAAGAATATTAGATTAATAATCTTATGCAAATACGCCAACATGCAATTCAAATCAAAGGAACAACTCCAGAACCTTTTATGATAACAGATGGAAGACGTCTGTTTGTTACTAATTTTTCAATAAATTACGAAAGGACTTCAGAACAACTACAAGAAGCAGAGCTTCTGCTAACCAAGCTATAAAAAAGAGAAAATCTTGATCTTCCGCTGGAATTGACTATAGAGGCCGATTCTGTTGAAGAATTTCACAATCAGAAATTTAGCCAAGAGCCTGATTCTCCACCTTTAGAAGATGACATCGAATATCAAAATATTATCAACAGGATGGAGGACTAACAAAATTGCAGACGCAGACAGAACGTCATCATTATTCAAGCAATGATGACATGATGACACAAAGTATGAAGTCACATGAAAAGACGTGGACGTCAAAACGTCATTTTGAAGTCCAGAGGATATCTTTGTACATTTATTTTTCCTGTCGATAGAAGACATCCAACCTTACACATGTCTAGCCAGGTATTAGCATTTTAGACAATTTATGTACTTAGGCTTATATACTCTTGTCCTCTATTTGTCCTTGTATTTATCTACTCTTGTCCTAACCTACTTTTTTGGGCTATAAATATTTGTAAAGTTTGTTGAATGAAAGCACGACCAATTCTCCAAAATTCTCTCTCTTATTCTACTTTGCCTTTCCAAGCAACTACTTTCTTTCTCCATATATGTGGACTCCGTTAACGTCCTTCCAACACCCAGCATTGAAGTTTCCGCGTCAACAATTGAGGTTAATTGCATTTCACAAAGTCTTAGTTGGATGGACTTATGGCTTACCTGAAACATGAAGTCCTACAAAAAGACCAAAAAAAAAATCACACAAGGAGGCACAATTCTGGCTAGGTCCCAAACCACAACTTTACTGAAGGTCGTACTTTGAACCTTACCTCTTGTGTGTGCACCCAGATCAAACGAGCGTCGTACTTTAAGAGTTGCATTCTAGCAATTGCGGTTATCATTCAGGAGGATGCTCACCGGTACACTGAGCACTCATTTAAGGTTATTAGTGGCCAAACATGAAAAAGGATGCCGACCAAATCGTTAGGAAGTACGACCAGTGTCAACGGTTCTCCCCACTTCTCCATCAATCGGTTGGACAACTTAACCCACTATTTAGCCCTTGGCCATTTCCACAATGGGGAAATTCCCAGTGGCCTCCGAAGGCTTCAAGTTCCTAATCACGGCTACTGACTACTTCACAAAATGGGTGGAGGTCGAGCCCCTGGTCGCAATTGAAGATAGAGACTTCAAACAGTTTGTTTGGCGCAATATCATTTCAAGGTTCCATATCCCCTACGCTTTCATCTCTAACAATGGAACACAATTTGTAGGAGACCTATTCATGAACTTCTACACCGAACACAAGATCCGATTCTTCAATTCAACTCCCTCATACCCCCAAAGCAACGGACAAGTAGAAACTTTAAAGAAAACTGTGATTGGTGGTATCAAGAAACGGCTGTTAGCAACCAAGGACAAATGGGCCGAAGAACTCTACAATGTGTTATGGGCCTACCGAACAACACCCTGCCGTTCCACTGGCCAAACACCCTTTTCGCTGACCTTCAGCATGAAAGCAGTTATTCCCTTAGAGTCTAGACTCCCAACTATGCGGACCAACAACTTTGAGCTGGACACCAATGACAGGTTGATTTCAACTGCTTTGGACTTGGCTGAAGAATAAAGGGATTCCGCTCGAATTCGCATCGCGGCTTACTAGCAAGAAATATCCAAAGGCTACAACAAGAAGGTTTGGTCCCATCCATTCAAGCCCGACGACCTAGTTCTCAAAAAGATTGTCGAAGCCAAATGAACAAATAAGTTCGGCCCTAATTGGGAGGGTCCTTACTGAGTGATCAAGATAGCCGGCACCGACTCCTTTAAATTGGAAGACCTGGATGGCACCACTATTCCTCGGCTATGGAATGCCCAAAATCTGAGGAAATACTATCACTAGATTTTGCAGCCAAGGGCCTTCCTTTAATTTTTCCTTTTATGTTCTAGATTGTGCGGCTAAGGGCCCTCCATTAATTTCTATTTCATGATTCACTGTACAGCATCGGGGGCTCTGTTATTTTTTCACCTATGGAATACAATTCTCCCTTTCTATCTCCATTTCTCTTATCTCATACTCGGTGGAATCACCGATCACTGATGCCAGCCTAAGTCTAGTTACCTACACGTGAAATTTCTTCAGGTATTTATGCTTGGTGCGATACCGACCTCTAACGGTTCCTTATGGCTCCTCACTCGCGTACCCTCAAGACCCCACACGTTACAGATTACAGCTAAGTCACAGCCCAACCACTGATGCAAAGCTCGGCTCTGACTGAGGAGGGTACCAAGAGACCACTTACCAACAATAAAATAAGGCTTTAGGCGTTGGCTTGTAAAAAACAAAAAACAAAAATAAAATATTCACAAGTTACAATAGTCGGCAATGGCTGACGACCATTCAAAGAAAGATAAGTCAAGAGAAACCGATGATTAGGTATGGGACAATCTAGTACCATACTTCAGATTTCAAAAAACAACCATTCACATTCATATCTCAAAACAAATAGAAATTTAACCTCACATTCATATTTCAAAACAAACAAAAATTTAACCAAGTATGTGACTTCGGTACCAGTCGACGATCATTGCAAACAAATAATAAAAAGATGTAGGTTCTAACCAACCATAGTTTGATAGGATTCTACTAAACTATTGCAATAACCCGAGCTCACACGTGAGTCGGTGGATCAACTACTCCTTTAGTTACAGTCAAGGCTCCGTCTTTGATAGCTCCGTCTGTATCAGGAAGCACCGAATCTTTGGCCGAATTTAGGGGCTCAGGCGGGGGTTGGACCGAGGGGTTAGCAAGGGCAGTAGGCTCCTTGAAAGATGGGATCTGCTCATATAGTGCAGAACCCTCCGACCTCCTTTAGGGCTCGGAGCCAGCAATCTTTAAAGGTGCTCTGCAAGAGCTCGGACAACTCAGGGTTAATCCTCTGCATCTCCCTTTGGTACTTGCCCTCAGCCTTGGCATATCCGTCATCGTAGCCCTTCGAGTCCGCCTCATCCACCCTCTTGCCCATCTCTGCATCTTTGGCCTTAAGAGCTTTGGACAAAGCCTTTGCATTCTCCTCAGCCTCATAAATGGCGGCTCGAGCCGCATTCCTTTCCTCCCGCATTTGGGCTTTCTCTTTCTGCTCTTTCTCATGAAAAGCTTCGAGAGATCGAGTCTAATTGGCACTCCTGAGAAGCATGGCCTTCACTGACACGAGGTGCTGACAAGACTGCAGTACAAGCAAAAAACACAAGGTAAGAACGAAATAACGACAACGGCAATGACAAAAGCAATAGCAGAGACAATCATACCTTCACAATAAGCTTCGCCAACTCAGAGAAAGCAGCCTTTAGATTCTTCGGCAAGTCGTCGGCATCCTTGGGCAACAATGTACCCTCGGCCAAGGCAAAGGCCGCGTGCCGCGTCGTGTCCACCGAATCTTCGATGTTCAGTGGCCAATCGACAAGCAGAAGTTGCGGCTCGAACTTGGGAGGCAGAACAACTGTCCCGAAGGACCAATCTCGGCAGCCACCAATGTGTCGCCGGAGGGAGAGAAGAAAGAGGGTGGCTTTACTGGGCACCCATCTTGGCTTGCCTAGTGTTTCACTTCTTCCTAGCCTTCTTGGATTGATCAAGCTGAACACTTTTCCTCTTTCAAGGATCGGTAGCTTGATCTCTGCTCGGTCGTCAACTTCAGAGTTGTGGCGTCCTTCTCTTTGCACAACATTTGATCAATCTCTGCAAATGTCTCCCTCAACTCTGCGTCACTAATGTTGACTGACGGGCTATAACCAGAAGAAAAATTGAAAATGGTGGTACCTGAAGACACGGGATAACGGTCTTAGGCCGTAGACTCCTCTCTCGGCTCCCGAATAACGCTAAGTGGAGAGCTCGCGTTCGATTGATCTGTAAGGTCAGTTGGTTCTCAGACTTTGTGGTCAACTGTAGCCTCAGGATTATGTGAGCCTCCTTCGCCGATTGCATTCTCACTACTGCTACTACTAAAGTTCCCTTGGGATTTGAGTTTCAATTTGTATGAGTCCACGTACCCTAGCGGCACAATGCAATCTCAGTGCTTCATCCGAATGGCGAGTGCTCAGTCTATCCATGCTCTCGACGCCCGATTCTTCAGCCGATCTACCACCTTCCTCCCTGTGACAAACAATAAGATTATTATAAATCAAATGCAAAAGACCGAACACTAAAGAAAAGTACAAAATACATTGATCTTACCCGCATAACCGATCACCCTGGGGATCGGATTAAAGCGATACTCGCTGAGGGAAAACTCGAACTCACCTCTGACAACGACGAAATCATTCACATATTTGTTAGAGTCCAACAAGCCCCTAATTTGCCTTCTCTGTCTAGTTCGGCAACAAAGATACTTCCTCTTAGCCACCTTATTTTCACTTACGAAGTAGAGGCCAAATAGGTCCTCAACCTCGAAGGGCAACTAGTACCTCTCCTTCAACTCGATGACCCCCATGACCGTACGGTAAAAGTTTATTGTAACTTGGGAGGGGGTCAGTTGAAGAGTATTCAGCACCTGCCGAAGGAATAGATGGAAGGGGAATCG
>JABCMJ010016048.1:0-68825 GCA_014822125.1 Arbutus unedo
TCGACGCCACCTCCAACGCCGGCACAGGAGCCCAAAACAACCATGCCGAAAGGAGAGGATCCCAGACCCATGGAGGGTCACACTCAAACGCGTGAGACAAATCAAAATATAGTGACCGAGAAAGGGTGCAGAGGAGGGACTACGAAATTGACGAGATGAGGCGTTATCTGCATAGGGTGGAGAGAGAAAACACAAACCTTAGGCAGGAATGAGACCAAGCGCGTTCCTCAACCACTGAGAAAAGCGAGTGCACCAAGACAAAAGGGACTCTATCACGCCCTTAATTTTAACATAACAATAATATATAATAAATTACAAATATGTTCACAGTTCTCACCAAAAATCCAAAAGCCTCCTTTCAGCATAAGCCAAGTTCTTACAATTTTACAAAAAATTAGATTAAGAATATTACATCAAAGTTAGGCCATTCAAATCAACTAGAGTTATGATACATCTTTTTTAAAAATAGATAGAAAGATGTCGAATAACTCCACAGATGCGACTCATAGAATGTCATGCAAAAATTCAAGCATTCCATGCCAACTCCGAGCTCAATATCAAGGATTGGACCTGAAAGCAAATAAGGGTTGAACTAACGAGCCCAGTAGAGAAATTCTATGCAGATCTTACGTAGATATAGAATGTCATGACATATAAGATAAACAACAATATATAACTTTGGTGAAAGCATTTCAACCGCCACACGTACGACACGTGTATGCCACGTTAGTGCCACCTTACTACCAAGTCGCAATAAGGAAGTGTGCCTACTATGCGTCTCACTCCGACGTGCAAAGTGCGTTATCAAAGCGCCACATTGCAGCCCACTGCCACGCTCACACACGTGCACGCACGATGCGCAAGTGTGGGTGTGTGTGGATGTGCGAAGCACCTATGAGCTAAGGTACTTTAGAACTAAGCTATTAAAGTAAACTTGATAAATGTACTCCTATATATAAACCATTTAACTTTTTCCTACCTAAGCAATGTGGGACAAACCTCTACACTCTAAAATTTTTTTTTTTCTCAAGTACAAGAAAATTTCAACAGATTAAAAACGTTTTTCATATTGTAGTCCTATCCTACTGCAATGCTTTATCCAATATGGCTATTTTTGTTATCTTCCTACTACTATGTTGTTCTTTTCTAAAATGTGTTTTATATGTTGACAAGTAGATTTCGGTTTCAAACAATACCAACTGTATTCTATTTGACAATGGTCCAGTGGCGAGAAAGTGATTAGACTAAACCTACTAACCAGGTGTTTGATAAAATACATTCATGAAATCTCATAATTGACTAATAAGTCAGATATTAAGTATCAATTAACTTTAATAATGGGTTAATTAATTAGTTTAATCATTTAAGTCCTTATTGGCTGGGTAGTATTGTCTTTAGGTCCTTTTTAATTTTATCGTTGTGCAACTTTTGGAGCATAAAAACAGGTACCAACAAATGATGGGCAAATCCCTCTCATATATTGTGTAAATGTAGTGGTAATTTATTTTTGGATAAGAGATTTGCAAATGGCAGTGGTAATTGCAATAGATGGTGGTGACATGAATAAAATAAAATGAAAGGCTCATTTTTTGTTACCAACAAATGAAATTTTATTTGAAATCATTTTAGTTTATATGGTTTTATTTTTCAGTGGTTGCTATTATTTTGGTTCATAAATTTTTATCAAATGCACTAAACTGGATCGAATCAATCTCAGCCGTTGAATTGAAATCCATTGGATCAAATCAATCTCAGTAGTTGTTATGAAAGTATGATATTATATATAAAAGATAGTTGTTTCTACAGAGGAAATATCTTAGCTACACTACCACTCACCGCGTAATTACTTAACACTCATGCGGTTATTATTCTTTCAGATGAATTACACCAATCTCATGGATCTCTTCGTTGTAATTTACTAACATACTAATATACTAATTTAACAAAACCAGTAAGGAACAAAAAAGAAAAAGAAAAAGAAAAAGAATCAAAGTTTAATGAAAACAGTAAGGAAAAATCCGTGTACACAGACTTTTTAGATATCTAACAATTCTAAACATATTTATATCTGGATGGTATGTGTCCCTAGTATTACTCAAACAATAAACAGACACGGCCCCCAGTGGCCTTATCGGGTGGTACAACTTTAAATTTGACATTTAAATAATCTCCAACAAAAATGTCAAATTGAGGTATTTGAGGTTGAGGCATTTAAGGCAAAACAATTTTACACTTGATGTCAAATTTGACATGAAGTAGTATTTTTCAATTGTCATTTAAAATTTGACAATATTTTTGACATTTTTATTGAAATTAATTTTGATGACATTTTTTAAAAATTAAATTATCACATTAGATTTGACATTTTTGTCAAAAATACTCTTACAAATTTTCCTTGATGGTTGTTTAAAACTTTCAATTGAATTAACCAACTGGATGTTTAAAACCCCACAAAAAACTTAAGAGTACTCTCTTTCTTCACAAAGAACACTCAAAGAGTACTAGTAAACTTAAGAGTACTCTCTTACTAAATAAAGATTAATGTTACGAATACAGATTTTATAGACACATCTAGACAAAGATGTGTTCGGATTTGTTTGATGCGTGTAAGACCTTGTGTGTTTAATTATTCTGAATATATATGTGTTCGAATATATCTATAAAATCTGTCTTTGATAAACAAATGACACATCTGTTCTTTATAAAGAATACTTTATTTGGAGAGGTTGAGCTTTACTAAACAAAGGTCATGCTTGTCCTACTCTCTTACTAACCGACAGCTTCTTGGGGCTTCAATGTACCAAGGGGACGCTTGTTCTTTATACTCTACGCACAAAACACACACACACATACCAAAGCACACGTGGGTTGGGCACACGTGTTCTGTGTACTCAATCTGACCCTTGGTTAAATTATTCCGTTTTGGATCAGATTAATCTTAATTGTTTTCGTGACAATGTAATGTGTGGAGTTTCCACCGTTTTGATTTGTATTATAAATGTTAGAAGTATCCCATACCATCTATGTTAGTCATTCTTCTTCTGCTTATAAGACTTAAGCAATTCTTATCTTAAAAGTTGATTTTTAATATTGAGTTAAGCCCATTGATTTCTAAAATGGTATCAGTACGTTGGGTCCGTTACATACTCATTACACACTCGGGTCCTCTTATCTAACCAACTGCCCTTCTCACATCTGCATTTCATGTTTCGCGTGAGAGAGGGTGTTAGAAGTATCCCCTATGTTGGTCATCTTTTCTCGATTTATAGGTCTTGCTTTAAAAGCTAACTTTTAATGTTGAGTTAGACCCCTGAATTTCTAATAATAAATATAAACAAGGGTGGAACCGCCAGAGTCTTGTAGTCGGCTCTAGCCAAGGGTTTTCCAAAAAAATATTTTTTTAATATACAATTCTAGTTTAAATTATTTTTAACCCCCTTATTATTTAAAACTCAATTTATTTTTAGCTCTTCCTGGTTTTGCCATTAGATATAAATGTTTGGCAAACTAGAAAAGTGGTAGCAGTCTATGTGAAGCCAGGCAGTATATACTTGACAATCGATGCCATATGTTAGTTTCTGTGTAATAAACAGTACTCTGTCGCAGTCCCATTCATTTTTTTAAAATCCTTTTACTAAGATTAAATTACACTGGCCTCCCTTGAGGTTTTTAAAAACACACTGACCTCTCTTTAGTTTGAAAAATTACTATAATTCCTCCCAATTTTGAAACTATTATATAGTTACCTCTGCTATTTTTAAAATCAGTCAAACACTGTTAGTCAAAGCCATTGAAACTTTAAGTTTAGAATTTTGTGTAATCAAACAAATTACAACATAATTTCTATCACGTCCGAAATCAAAATTCTGATAGAGTTTTTGAGGTTTGTTCGAAGAGCATTTGTATACGGTTGTCAGCGTCAATCTAGAAATATAATTGATAATAAGCTATTTTATTATGTTTTTAATCGAATAGTTTGAACTCTTACTTTAGGCTATTTGCCTTTAAAGACATAATGAAAATAGTTATTGGCAATTATGAATGATCACTTGTTTAGCTTTGCTAAATTATTTGACCAACAAAAGTGAAATTATTTTAAGCTATAGGCAAATTAATTTTGGGGAATATGAGCAATTGGAAGCTCTAAAATCAAAATTGTTGTGTTATAAAATAATTTCTCTGTCAAGCTATAAGCAATCCCATTTTTGAATCATCGAATGGATTTGTTTCACACTGACAGAGTAACAACTAAGTTTGTCTTGTTGACAAATTTGGCTAATGTCCATGAAAATGTAGTTATTGAAGGAAAATAGTTTCCAACAAACTATTCCAGCAATTAAGGTTGGCGATGATGAGGATGTAACCTATGAGGCTGCGACCACCTCCCTAAAGAGGGCATTATGCTTCGTTTCTAGCATGCAAGCCAAAGATGGGCACTGGCCTGCTGAGAATGCTGGCCCCTTATTCTTATTACTCCTCCTGGTAATTTTGTATCCAATCACTATTTCTCCCTCACCTTTTCAATTGTGCATTGATTCCAAGTATTGATGATAAATGCAGGTCATGTGTCTGTACATTACTAGATCTAGACGAAATATTTTCAGCAGAACATAAAAAGGAGATTCTTCGATACATATACAACCACCAAGTATATAACGTCTCATATTTTCTTCATGGTTTGTCATTAATAAAAAAAAAATATAATATCGCAACGGAATAGATTTTTTTGTATAAAATAAATTTGTTCAACTTCTCAACATTAACTACTTATCGGCAAAATGACCAAACCAACGACTAGATTAAATTGATAGTTTGAAAAACCTATTGCTCAAATTCAATAAATTTTAAAAGCCAAAAAGAAAATTAGGACTTCTCATGTTTTTGCCCAATTATGACTGTTACTACAGTCATGGTCCTTGGACTTCAGGACTTGAAGCGGCGATTAACCAGCGCACTGGTCTTGATTGTACCCGAGCGGAGAGTTGATTACTCTGTGTATTGTGACGCTTCAAAAGAGGGATTGGAGTGCGTGTTGATGCAAATGGGAAGGCTAGTAGCATATGGGTCACAACAATTGAAGATTCACGAACGAAATTACCCTACCCATGACTTGGAGCTTTCCGCCATCATCTTTGCCTTGAAGATTTGGTGACACTATTTTAATGGTGAGAAATTTGAGGTCTTTTCCGACCATAAGAGTTTGAAATACTTGTTTTCTCAGAAGGAGCTAAACATGTGACAACGCCATTGGATAGAACACATCAGAATTACGACTTTGACTTATAGTATCACCCGGGGAAGGCCAATGTTGTGGCAGATGCTTTGAGTCAAAAACCAACACACCTAGCGAGTCTGGCAATTCATGAGTGGAAGATGATGCGAGATTTGAAGTTTTATGCAATGCACTTTGAGGAATTTCGGGACGAGGTGACTTTGTGTAACTTGACGATCCAATCTACCTTATCGGCTTGATTCATTGAAGCCCACAACATGATGAAGAAACAGGGGACTTACGCAAGAAATTCCTTAATGGAAATGCTTGATGATCTATTCCTTAATGGAAATGCTTGATTATCTACTCCAACCCAAGTCTACGTTTTTAAGGCAAGTTATTCGTGCCCATTTCATGCCAAGAGGAAAATTTGCGAGAATTTAATCACTCTCCGTTAGCCATTCATCCGGGGGTAATGAAAATGTACCATGATTTGTATAGGCAGTTTTGGTGGCCAGTGATAAAGCGAGACGTGGTTAACTTTGTATCGAGGTGTCTCACGTGTCAAAAAGTGAAGGTTGAACATCACGATCCGCGGGAGACCTTCTACCACTGCCTATAGCCGAGTGGAAGTGGGAGAATGTTGCGATGGATTTCATTTCAAGTTTACTGAGGTCGTCAAGAGGGCATGATGCGATATGAGCAATTGTGGACCATTTGACCAAAACTGCTCATTTTCTACCGACTCCAGTGTAGTGTTGGCAAAACTATAATATTTTATCCGCACTACACGAACACTACTAAAAAATACACTACTATCTTCCCAAATCTTTTTGTAAGACACTCATTTCAAGATAGTCGGCCCCAGTTATCGCTTGTTAGTGGAGTCCAAGTCTACTATGACTTTGGGTTTGGCAACATTTTCTTGAAAAGGCATATGGGTGATATCAGCCAGTAGTCAAGAATCTCAAACCTTTTCATTTGTCTTTTATTGGCAAATTTCAAACCTTTGGTTACCTCTACTATTTTCCTCGCGGATTAATTTTGTGGCCTCAAGTTTATGTAGTTCATTTGTTTGGATTTGGTTGTAATGCGGGTGTAGTCTTGATAAAACAAAATAGTTTTGTCCATTTTATTCTTAAAATTATCTCATTTTGATTTTTACATTTTGATAAAAAATTTACAAGGTAAGTCAAAATAATGTAGTTTCGAGAACCGAATAAATAAAATTACGTCGTTTTATTCGCACTAGACCCGCACAATATGGAGGTACACTATATCTCCAAATTCATGCGTTCATGTGGCTACTAACGATTTTTGAACCTATACGTGGCATTTTCTTGCTCTCTCTTTCCCTAGTTAGAGAGAAACAATTGGTCATGAAATTACGTGGGGTTTATTACTAAGGGTATGGACCTACATAATTACATAGAAAAAATTAGTACTAAATTTTTGTTTTAAAAAAAACTTACAATTGCGATAAGAGTTTTCGTAGATGGTGACTTTCATAATTTAAAAATAACGATAAATCCTAATTTTTCTAGTAAGAGTGTTTGTACTAAATTAATTTATTTTTCTTAACAATAACTTGTTTTTTTGGTGTTAGTACTTGTTTTAACTTTGTCAAAGTATTTAAATTTTCATAATTAAAAAAATAAAAATAACATGAAGAACGGAACAAATATTATTATTAAAATATCATAAATAATTTGGGTATGATTACAGGGCCAGAGGCATGTGTGTCGACATTCATGTGTAGTGTACCATATTCTAGAATGTTAAATTGGGAAAAAAATAATGATGGTGAGGTCAGCACTTCCATACTTATTAACGGCATCGTATCGGAATGGATAATCTGTAACCGACAACTAAAACAAAATAGAAAATAGTGTAATTTTGAGAAACTTAGAGGAAAGTTTTTATATTTATTCGAATCTCAGGGGAACTCAATGAAATTTACCCTTTTCGTTTATCCATTCGTGAGATACAACAGACTGGTAGTTAAAGACTTTGGAGATGATTAGAACAATATTGGGTCCCACATGTGATAGGTCTCTGATGTTGAAGGTGGGGCCATCAATAATGGCACCTGAATGGACCGAATGGTATGGCGGATAAGTTATTGACGTGGATCCTAAACTGCATTTTCATCTGCCACGTCAACATTGTCGGGTTCAATTTCACCTAACGTTTTTATTTTATTATTTTTATTGAAAAAAATTTGAAATTGACGAAAATGATTTAACAAACATATTTTTGAATTATTTTTACTTTTTTAAAACTTTTTAAAATTTTGTTCATATTTTTTTTATTTTCTTAAAACCCCTCGTCAAATGAACTAATAGTCTCTAATGATTTGATGCAAAACTAAGAAACATAATTTTTTTAAATAAAGAAAAAAACTAATCCTAAAGAAATGTTAGGCCAAATACAGCTGCTCTAATCACTTGTCTTGGAGCAGCCCTGTAGAATCGTGTGGATTGAAAGTTGTTATAGTGCACTCTAATAATACTTTAGTATATTGCATCAAAACGATATATTTTCATGTACATTTAATGCTTTTTAGAGATATTTGAAATTAAATAGAAATTTAATTAAGTTTTAAACACGTAAACCTAGTCAAATTGTAAACAACTGTAAATGCACACAAAATTACATTATTTGTCATAGTACACTATTGTAATGCATGGGTGTATCAAATTAAGCACCTCCAATTGCATCTTGCTTTAGCACCTTTCCTTATTACACATTTATGTCAAATACGTACATTTAAATTTGGATCCACATGAATATATAATTGAGAATGAAATTAGACCACCATTTAGGGGTGTTTGAGTAGCACTCAATAATTTTCTTCACACAGATGACCCTTAATTCTCAATTGCAATGCTCAAATGCTCACATCCCACCAATTGATTACCAGCAATGACTGTAAATATTACAGTACTCCTACAAACTGATCGTTGTTCATTGCATATCCCTAATATCATATTATGTATACCATTTCAATTACCAACATATACACATTAATGGGTGAGATGCCATAAACACAATCAGATTGTACTAATTTATTTTTGTTTCGTCAAGAAATTTCGTTTATATTTGAGCGTTAGCAAACCCAATTGATATAGTTCAATTCCTCCTTGCAAATGAATGCATTTGAGACACACAATCTATCGAAATTTCCTACAAACTGATTGTTGTTCAAGGCATATCACCAACAATGTGTCAAGTACATAGAAGTGGTGAGACGCCATAAACACGGCCAGATTGAAGTAATTGTATTTCACCTTGGAATTGAACCATTGAACGAGATGGGATGAAAGATATGCCTAGCAGAGATGGGTAGTGGGGTTGCTAATGGTTCCTTCTGTAGGCTACTCACCGAAACCAAAGAAAGATATGACTAGCAGTTTTTACAGCATGTAACCAAATGCAAGATCTTTTGTTTATCTCATGTCTATATATGCCGAAAGCGAAGACTTTATTTGGTAGATTTGAATGTTGGAAACGTAATATTTATGAGCAATGATTTATACCTCAAAGGGTTATGTTTCTAAAGCAGTACCATTCTTGCCAAGTTCAGTTTTTTTTCACCCTAGAGGAAAAAAAATACATTGTTTAATATACACATTACAAGAAATTGTATATTTGGTGACCACAATTGGCGACTAAAATTACCTTTAGTCGCCAAATTAGTAACCAACTAAATAAATTTTCGTTGGCAAATATAAGCGGTTGATTTTAATTGTTATGGTCCGTTAGTTAGCAGAGTCAAAATTTTAGGGGAAATATTAATGTTATAGTAAGACGGAAGATTATGTACAAGGTGAGATACTAAGATTATTGTAGAGATGCGATTAGTAATAATTGTTTGCTCCGACCCCAACGGATTGTACAAAGTGGTAAAGTGGATGAGTAGTAAACTTGAATGTCCTGCGAACGAAATTTGGCAACTTAATACTCGTGGCCACTGGAGGGTTTGTCCGGTCATTTCCACCGAAGGCCTTGAGGACTAGTCGGTAATTAGGTGGGGCTCTGCCAAACTTTATCCTGAACCAACCAGATAACTCGGTTGTCAAAAAAAAATTATTTGCCCCCGAATTTGTCTGTCAATAAGAGAACGACATGTTGCACTACTTGGTAAATGTGCGAACACATAATTAAAGGGTGCATGAGAACAAAATTGTGTCTTTTAGTAGGACAATTGATTAACTGCTAGAGGAACCCATATGTGTAGAATTTGAAGCATCGATATTTTGCATGTACGGGTAGTTAGGGAGTTGCTATGCATCACCATGTATATATGGAGAAGTGGAACATGAAGAGACGTGGCTAGTGGATGCAGCAAAATGAGGAAAACATGGAGAAAATAGGCTAAGGCACAGCAGCCATGATCTAGTCCTATATCGAAGGAAAGTGAAGGCCTTCAAATTCAAGCAAGAAATTTAGAAGTGAAGAAAATCACTGAGAGTTGGAGATTACCTATAAATATGAGTAATAGTCAAAGAGAAAAAGATCCGAACATCCCCCATAATACTTACTTATTTTTTACACTTATCTTTTTTTTCAAATGCTTAGAGTAGGCATAGTTGTAGCCGTAATACTTAGTTTTACTCGTTGTTCGCAGCCATAGGAGTAGCACGTTAAAGTTAGTTCGAAATAGTCAGATCTCTTTTGTAACCCTTAGATGTAAGTTTGTTATCAAATTTACTATTCGAAATTACATTTTGTTTCATCTTTCTTGTGATCGTTCATCTTTTGTTCTGGTTTCGAACTTCACATGTCAATACTTAAAAAAAATCTTCTTAATTGAGATAAAAAAAACATATAACAAAAATGTCTCGTAGTTATTGATCTTTAACTGTTACATTAAAATTTTCTAAAAAGAATAATTACAAATCTTTTCTAATTTGCTCGCGAACAAATTTAGTCCATATTGGAGCCAACAGTAATATAGGGTTTGGGTATTTTTTAGGTGGAGATATGAGTAGGTATTTAATTAATTAATTATGACATTTTCAATAGATGTTGGATAAAGGAGAGGGATAGAGTTTTTATTGGATTTAGGTGACCAAATTTGATTTCCTCTAAGGAAATACAATTATTTCTCGAATATTATATCCAGGTCAAAAAAGCAAATAATCACTGCATATAAATGAACCCAAATAGCCATATTTGGGATTAACCTATATATCCGGACATTTATTCCTAGTAAATCTTTCCTTAAGTCTTAGCATTCTATAGAAATTATGTCACACCTCAATTTTTAACATATAAAATTATAAGTTTAATCATTCATGAATCTCACAATACTCGATGATAACCCAAATATCCCAAGTCTATCATTCATGTTTCATTACCGTCGTAATAAAGTTTAAAGTGTGTTACAACAACAGGGGCATTATTTTGGTGGTGAGGCTTTGTATATCTTTTTTCTCCTTTTTTATTATATTACACCTTCTTGACTAATAAAAAAAACAACAGGGGCAATCCAGGCCAAATATATGTATCAAAATATTGTCTTGAGTGAATAAGAGATTTCATCTTTCAAATCTAAGAGATATAGAAAATGGAGTTATAGTACATCTTCAAGAATACAATTAACAAAATGTTGGATAACTCCTCATTGCAAGCTTTAAAAAATATGTCAATTCAACACATGCCAAACACACCATACTAGTGTTCCGGAGCAACATCTAAAAGCATGTAAGAGTGAGCTACATAGTACAGTAGAGATATCTACACAAATGTTATGCGTATATGAAATGATTGACATGCAAAAGTTCTCAATTAATGATAACATGAGCAAAATCACTTAAACAAATGTCCGGAAGTGAAACTTACATAATAAGCTACATGGGTTGGGACATAATGCAATTTACCAATATTCCACTTATTTCGTTTCACAATTCATGTGCATTTCCAATAAGTCCTCTTGAATTATCACATTATTCTCCTAGCATTCCCGAAGGAACCTACTTCACTTCCTAGTATTCCCCCAAGAGTAGAGTTCACATCACTCTTAGCATTTCCGAATTAATCTAGTACAATCATTCTAACATTCCCAAAGAAGTCTAGTTCATTTATACCCATTTCCAGTGTCCACATCAATCCATTAAATGAATGTTCAAACACATGAATATTCAACTCACATGAACTACATTAACCTCCATAATGCGTAAGGTAAATAATTGAAATATAAGGAACAACATCCTACATTGACTGTCCATAATCCCACATCAAGATGCTCAACATACAAAAGAAAATGGTCTAGGCTGAAAAGGGAGGTTGCTCGAGCGACATCAACACAGTAAGGTTCGCTGGAGAAGTAGCTGGAGCTGTTCGCTTGAAAATACACCGATCGCTCGAGTGACCTTGACGATTCCACAATTTTGCAGATTGCGAATAAGTTCTCCCAAAACTTCCAAAATCGATTTCTACAATACCAATCATGATCTAAACGCAAATACGAGTTCAATACAAATCCTATACACTACTAATCATGATCTACCCTACCTCGAAGTTGTATCGCGAGATGAGTTTCCAAGTAGAACCCTAGCTTCTCCAAAGTTGAAATCCTTCCAAGCCAAATAAACACCACCACGCACAAGATATTTCCAGGATACATAGGATTCTAGAAAGAATCAGTGAGAAAACAAGTGTAGATCAAGTAATTTGTGATTAGAGCCAAATGGGAGAAGAGAGGAGATGAAGGAGGAAAAGAAAGGGTTTGTGTTATGAGCTTCAAGCTCCCCAAAAATATGATTTTTATCAAAAATAGGATGAGTCCCCAAATGACTTCAATGCCCTTACCCTTACTGACATGCTATGAATCAGCCCCCAAGGTCACCATACGATAAACATACATCGAATCAAGTAATAGTCAGAAACAATACACACTATATACGTTCCGGGCAATTAACATAAAAACGAAAAAAAACTCGGATCCTTACACTCTCCCCTGCTTAAAAGAAATCTCGTCCACAAAATTAAAAAGTCATGTAACGCCAGTTCACTACATCAATGCTGAACTAGCGTACAAGAATAACAACCCTACAAGTTCATAAATTTGTCTAATCATGTCAATATAAACACGTCTTGACAATACCAAATTGCATAAGAAACAATACGACTAACAAGTCCCAAACTAGGTAGAATATACCAACACAATTCATGCATCTCCAATGCCAAATGATACAAATAATCATGACTTAATGAGTCTACTATAATCAAGTTCAAAAGAGTACACCAATACCAAAGAGTATATCACAATCAAGTCAATCAAGCCATAAATAAACACTGGTATTTCTCCCGAACTTTGTCTTCTCATTCCCATATCGACTCTTCTGAGCCGTGGTTGCTCCATAACACCCGAACTAATGGGATTGTCTTGCCTCGTAACACTTGCTCACAAATATCAAGAATGCGTATCGGTTCTTCTCTGTAAAAGGCATCAACTTCTAGCTCTAATTCGGACCACTCAAGGACATGCGACGGATCCGGTTCATATTTCTTCAACATGGAAACATGAAAAACATCATGAATGCCCGATAACCTTGGCGGTAGTGCCAATCGATACGCTACTTCCCCAATCCGCTCTATGATGTCAAACGGCCCCATATACCATGGTGAAAGCTTTCCCTTTCACCCAAAACGTGACAAACCCCTCCGCAGTGACACTTTAAAAAACACGTGGTCTCTCACCTCGAATAATAATGGGCAACGACAATGATCAGCATAATTCTTCTATCGACTTTGAGTGGTAAGTAAACTTTAGCGAATCAACTTGACTTGCTCAGTTATCTTCTCTTGCATGACCAAAAGACATTGGCGAATCATTCTCATGCTCTCGGCAGTCTCCCCAATCAAATCTGGTCCCACAATAATCGTCTCTCCCAACTCGGTCCAACACACGGGTGATCTACACGGCTTTCAAGTCCTCAAACGATGTCATCTCGATACTAATTTGGTAATTATTCTTTATACACGAACTCAACAATCGGCAAATGATCTTCCCAAAAACTCCAGAAATCCAAAATACAATATCAAAGCATATCTTCTAAAAATTTGAATTATTCGTTCAGATTGTCCATTCGTTTGCGGATGATATGCAGTGTTAAATAAAAGGTTCGTACCAAGCTCTGCTTATAAGCTCTACCAAAAGCATGCGGTAAACTGCAGATCTCGATCAAATACAATAGACACAGGAATTCTTTGTAGGTGAATAATCTCGCGAATATATAAACGACTAAGCTTTTCAACAGAATCAGTTACTTAAAGAGGTAAGAAGTGAGCAGTTTTCTTCAAACGATGAACAATCATCCAAATAGCATCATGTTCCCTTAATGACCTCGGTAAACCCAAAATATATTCTATTGTAACGTTTTCCTATTTTTACTCGGCCACCGGCAATGATTGCAACTCTCCCATGGGTCGTTGATGTACGGTTTTTACTTGTTGGCATATAAGACATCTCGATACAAATTTCACCATATCTTGTTTTATTTCAGACCACCAAAATTATCGATGCAAATCATGATACATCTTCGTTCTTCCAGGGTGAACGACTAATGATGAAATTCTAGTAATATATCCTCCTGACATGCAATGGGTACAAACAGCTTCCTTGGACACATAAGCTTTGATCGACATAAATCATCTATCCCTCTTGTGTATTTCTGCCTAGAAATCTAGTACGCAACTCTCTTGCTTCCTCATCATGTTGTTGGGCTTTGACCACTTGAGTCGATAATGTCGATTGGACCGTCAAATTACACAAGGTCACCTCATTCCGGACGTCCTCAAAGTATGCCGCATAAAACTTTAAGTCTTGCATCATCTTCCATTTGTGAATTGCAAGGCTCGCTAATTGTATCGGCTTTCTACACAAAGCGTCTGCTACTACGTTGGCTTTGTCAGGTGATATTGCAAATCAAAATCGTAGTCTTTTATATGCTCCATCCAACGGCGTTGTCCCAAATTTAATTCCTTTTAAGAGTTCAAGTACTTCAAGCTTTTGTGGTGGGAAACGATTTCGAATTTCTCGCCCTACAAATATGAGTTCAATACAAGTCCTATACACTTAACAAGAGTGAAAAATTCCAACTTCGAAGTTGTATCGCCCGAGATGAGCTTTCAAGCAAAACCGTAGCTTCTCCAAAGTTGAAATCATTCCAAGCCAATCACCTCTAAGCCAAATAAACACCACCACACGCAAGATGTTTATGGGATACATAGAATTCTAGGAAGAATCGGTGAGAAAACAAGTATAGGTGAAGTAATTTGTGATGAGGGCCAAATGGAAGAAGAGAGGAGATGAAGGAGAAAAAGAGAGGGTTTGTGTTATGAGCTTCAAGCTCCCGAAAAATCTAATTTTTATCAAAATAGGATGAGTCTCCAAATGACCTCAATGCCCTTACCCTTACTAACATACTACAAATCAGTTCACAAGGTCACCATACGGTAAATCCGTAAATATACCTCGAATCAAGTAACATTCAGAAATAGTACACACTACATATGTTCCGAAAAATTAATATAAAAACAAAAAAAATTCTGGGTCTTTATAAATTATCTTTTGTGAAGCAGTTAAAAGTGCAGTCAACATTAAATATTTGTGGGATTATTTATCAAACAGGTAAAAGTTCTAGTATAATTACAGCAAAAAAAAGTTTTTCCCTTGGGGATTACAATCGAAAACATGGTGTCGTCACTAAACCAATCAAACCTTATGGATTCGTATCAAATAAACTATAAAATTTGAAACTGGTCATAAAAATGGTATATTAATCATAAAGATACATAATTTTATTTTTTATAGTATTCGTAACTACACCAAAATAAATGTGCAACTTAAACTAAAATTATATATACCATAAATTAAAATATACTAACATTTTTGTGGTACGTGTACCATAACTTTCTCTTACTAAATAACAATCCATCATATTTACTGTTGTCAAACAAGCCCATGATAAATTTATATTTTTTAAAATTGTCTTCCAGTTTTAGATAAAAATGTTTGTCTCCGGTTAAATAGATAGATATTTTTTTTTAAAATATGTTTCAAAATTATGTTGATGGGATCAACATAATGTCTAGCAATATTGCTAAATTTTGATAAAATTTTACAACTAAAGGAATTTAATCAATAAGAGACTCAAAAAAGTGCAAAAAAGCCTGACAGACTCTTTTTTTTTTTTTTTTAAGGAGTTAATAAGACCGACTTTCCAATGGAATAGGTTGAGAAAGAGGAATTAAGTGAGAGGATTTTTAAAGGAAGTTGACTTTTTTTTCTATTTAGTTGGGGAAAATTAAATGAAGAAAATAAAAAATGAAAAAGAACTTCATCTTGTTTGATTGTACAAGAAATAATTACTTTCTTTTCGGTTTTCTTTGTTTTCTCAAATTTGGACGACCTCAAATCTCAAATGACCTCACTAGAATTGACTCTTAAACTATATTTTAAAGGAGACAAATAAAGACAAATATAAGTTTTTTAATTAATTTAAAAGTAGGTGAGAACTATATTTTAAAGGAGACACATAAAGACAAATATAAGTTTTTTTTTTATCAATTTAAATGTAGGTGAGTACTCTATTAAATAAACCATTAACTAACTCGTATAAAATTTACAATAAATATGAATGGAAAAGTCTATTATGCATTGTGCATAGTAATACGTGTTGTGCATCAAAACGATATTGTTTTGACACGCAAAACATTGTCTGAAATCCGGACGTCCCATTGAGACTCCATCTTCTGGACGCTGGCCTCACAGTTGGGGTGTCACAATTTTTTCCACTTAGGAATACACGTCCTTGTGTGGGGCCAAGATTTTCCACATTTGTGGTTGGTGCAAATTCTGATACAATTTGTAATGACCCGTTCCCGTCCTGTACAATATTGTCCGCTTTTGTCGCTCAAATTCTATGGACTTCCCAGTAGGTCACTCATCCCTGGATTGCTCCAGGACAAGCACGCTTAATTGTGAAGTTTCATTTGGTATTGGCGTCATCACGGCTTTAAAATGCCTTGTACAACGTAGGTTCATGGTTTATTATAAATACCACCGAACTTATATTCATCAAGCGATTTGGGATCCTTGACCACCCATCCGAACGTCCCACTGAGACTCTATTTCCAAGACACCGGTCTTACAGCTAGCACCATAGCTTGGCTAAGGTGTCACAATCCAATCAGTGTTCAAGTACTGTTCAGTCAGTGTCTTGCGTGCTCAATATCATTTTGACGCACAATAAGACCCCAAATCTACAAAATAGTGTTATATCGTTTAACTTAGGTCCCACTTTGTGTTAGCTAGAGAGCTTGCTAAAATAAACAAAGTCCATAGGAATCAGTTTTGCTCAACAACAGATGAACAAATTATGTTTTATGACATCAATTGGACATCCTATTTTGATAATTAAAATCGTCTATTTTACTTAGATTAATTTCTCAAGCTATCATTATAAAAAAAATTAAGCTTAATGAGATATTAATAAGTGTTTGACCTAAACATCTAATTTTTTAACTTGAAAAATTAAAAGTTTGGAAGTGGACAATAAAATTTTTAGATCAAGTACTTACTGATGTTTGATTGAACTAAATTTATTCGTGAGATCCTAACAAATTAATCTGAATAAAAAATACGATTCCGAAGATCAATGTAAAATCTCAAAATGGTCCCACGTATTAAAGGTGAAAAAAATTTGATACGGGTGAACAAAACTGAACTCTAAATCCATAAAAATCAAATGGGAGAGTCCAGTCTATTAGTCACCCGCGTTATTATATTATTGGAGCTTTAAAAAGAGTTCAAAGTTTATTAACACTAAAAGCAAATAATTAAAATTTAATTGAGGGACCAAGTTGATAATCCATGTGAGATGTTCTTATTAATGAACACATTTAAGGTCATCTCAGTGGAGCCAAATTAGGTATCCACTTGAGATGTTTTTATTATTTAACACATTTTATGTCGTTGCCGGCTGTATTTTGGAGTCAAGTTCGGTGTCACCTTTGATATGCTTTTGTTAATAAATACATTTAAAGTCATGTCCGGCGTTTACTCATATTATTACTTAAGTTTGAAATTTGAGTAAATAATTGGTCTAAAGTATTCAGAGGAGAAAGTAGGATATAACCATAAATTTGAATAAAATTTTTATTAACAGCAAAGTTATAAATTTAAGGGGAATTTATTTTTTAGTCACATCTCTAAATATTTGTTATTTTTTATCTTATACATTTACAAATATTAAGTTTTGGTCATTTTTTAAAAAAATACCAAATTTACCCTTATCTTGACATTATAGCAAATTCTTAAAAACACACCATTAATAGTCATCTCCCAAACATCGGATTCGTCTCTCCTAAAATCGTAGGATTGAAAAAAACGGTAAACAATCTTCACCATAGATCTAGGGTTCTAGAACCCATCAACTTACCGGAACCGCATACAAACACCACACCATATCTACTGAACATCGACCACCAGTACCGGAATACGGAGTACGAGTTTGATTTGATTGCTACCGGAGAAGGACGACAGAAGTCGAATTATTTTTGTCAGACTACGGTCTAGGGTAAGGTACGAATCATTGGAATACATGTTTAGTTTGGATGATACTGATTTAGACATGGTATATTTTCAGATATCATGGTAAATTTAAAAGTTATGATAAATTTGTTAAAAATAAACAACACTTACAGGTCATGCTACATTTTCAGATATCATGGTAAATTTGTAGGTAAAGAACAACACCTGTCGTCCATGGTAAATTTACATATATCATAGTAAATTTAAAAGCAACGCACGACATCTGGTAAATTGGCAGATTTTATAGTAAATTTGCGGGGTAAAATATTAAATCTACATGTTATGGTAAATTTGCAGGTAAGGAACAACATCTGCTGGTCATGGTATATTTTCATAAAATAGTGAAGATAATTACTAAAGATAATTATGAATATCAAACTACCATTTTCGATAAAGATAATTACAAAAGATAATTATAATTTTATGTTTTAAGCCAAATGATAAGAGTGTAAAGTACTCCTAAAAAATAATGGCAAATTTATCAAATCATACAAAAATATGATTAAAATATAAGTTCAAAAAGTGGATGGAATGAAAATCTAAACCGCAAGAGTAAATAGAACCCTAATTTAAATTACCTTAAATTTAAATTGCTTTCTAGAATTTGAGGGTCCCTTGTTTGAATTAAAATTTTATTAAAACTAAATTTCATTTGTATTGAAGTCGAGATTGAAAACAATTTTAAAAAAAATTATCCAGATTTTTTATTTGAGATAAAAAAGTTTTAAAACTGAAGATAGCATATGGAGAGAAATAATTGCCGTGTAAATATTTCAAATCTGGAAGGCATTCATTCGCAAAGTACTGCTCATTATTAACTCTCACTCTCCGCTTCTCTCCTCGTTCGCCATCACCAATTCTCCCAAACATTCCACCGAGTCGAAGCACCCAAGATAAGTTGCAGGAGAGAGAGAGAGAGACGTTGCATTGGTATAAAAACTAGACTACAGGAACATCAAATGAAGCACAGCCATGGCTATAATGGCGACAATGACCAAGATCACTAAGGTTCTAAGCAGATTATCTCACAAACCAAGCATTTCTCCTTCTGGGTCGTGCCCTAATGGTGTTGCCGGCAAGCTTCTAGTCGATCAATTCGGAGTTTCGGGACGGTCATTCTCTGCCACGGCGGCTCCTTTTGAGTCGGATGTGGTGGGTTCGAGATTGCTTGGTTTGAAGGATTATGAGGATTACAGGAGGGCTCTCTATGGCGGCATCACTCACAAGGCTCTATTGGTTGATGCTGTTGGAACCCTTGTTGTTCCCTCTCAGCCCATGGCCCAGGCACTCTCTCTCTCTCTGCGTTGAATTGCTGGATGTATCCGAAACCCATTTCATTTGTCGCAACTCTCCCTATATGATAGCGTTTGTTCCTTTGGGCATCTCCAATGCTTCACCAAACTTAAATTTGATTAAAAAAGCGTGAAGGATGAGCTCCAATCCTTTCACCTAATTCAGGGAGAATCTTACTTTTTCCATCAATGGAGAGAGAAGTTTCTTATCATATTCGGTGAAAGCAGCTTCTGGGATAAGTTTAAATCTCTTTCTAACTTTGATGAAAAAAGTAAAAGAGTACGGATTGGAGCATTCAAATCCTTCTAAAAAATGTTAAATGAGCTTTTGCGATAAGTAGCAATTCTTTAAAAGAGGTGATGAAAACCATCGAAGGGTTCCCTGCCAAATCATCTTTCAATCAATTTTTTTTTTTACTTAGATTTGAAGGAAAAAGAGGGCAAGAATTGAGAAGAATTGGAGATGGCCTAATTAATGTTGTAACTTGGGGCATCTCCAATCATCTACCAAATCTTTTAGTAAGTTTAAATTTGATGAAAGAAAAGGCAATAGTTTAGCTCTAATCCTTTTACCAAAGTGATATCAAATTCAAGACTAGCGTTGTATTTAATTGAATGAAGGATCAAACATGTTTTTTCACGAAATTTGGTGAAAGTGGCTTTCAGGGATAAGCTTGGAAATTTTAAGAAGAGATTTGATGAAATGTTTAAAAGAGTAATTATTTTAGCTCTCAATTTGTAAACAAAATTGGTTAAACTGAGTTTTTAGGAACCAAGATGAGTTGGGAAGTTTTTCCAAAGGGTTTATGAAGAACCGTTAGAGTGGTTCATATCAAATCAAGCTTTTAACTAAATTTATACTGAAATGTGAGGAATACATAAGAGTTAAAGATCGGGGAATGTCTTAATTTCTTTATACGTCTGTGTTGCAGATTTACAGACAGATTGGGGAGAAATATGGTGTTGAGTATTCAGAAGCTGAAATATTAAACAGATATAGGTGGGCTTATGAGCAGCCTTGGGGTAGATCTCGGCTCAGGTGACTCTTGTTCTTTCTAATTTTAAGCATATTTTTGCTAGTTTATCAAATTAATTTAGTTTGAGTGTTTGCCTTTGAAAATATTTTGGAAGTTACATAGAAGGTTAGAGGTGAATTTTTATGATCTTTTGTTTGATGTATTAGTGTATGATATCAAAACAAGAATCATTACTTCTCTTCTGGAATAGTTGATAATCATATTTGTGGATTTTATTGTTTTGTTCCATCTGATTATCTGACCAATTTTTGCTGTGTATGGTAATATGCTTTCGTTTTCACACATTGCAGTTGCATGTTGTACAACTTGAGACATAAATTAACTAGCATAGGAACTGTTTCCGATTAAGTGGTCTTAATTGAAGTCCCTTTGCCCTTCTCCACCACATTCTTTTTATTTATTTATTTGCTAGTTTATTTACATGGGAAAGGGGAAGCGGCATCAGCAATAAGGCCAGGTCCAATGTGCTGCACAGTTCATCCCTCAATTCCATTGCGGTGTTGTCGCCATAAAACACCGAGGATTTTGCAAAGTTGAAAATTTGCCCCTAAGCTAACCCAAACTCCCTAGAAACCTCTTTATATTTTTGTTTCAGGCCACTGAATTAAACCTGTAGCCTCAGCTGGTTTTAGGATAGCTGATAACCCTTCCGTGCAATTGCGGAAAGGAATACAGTAAGTTGCCCCCTTGCATTAACCCCATTGACAGTGGATATAACCTCCATTATCACTAGGCCTTGGGAAACCACAGAGAAGCATTGTTTGATCCAAATTATCCAAAGGGCTGAGAAGCCCATTTTCAGCATATTCACCTCAAGAAATTCCATTATACTTTGTGTGCGCCTTGCTCATTTTGAGCTTAAGCTCCATGCCTCATTTCCTCTCGTGCATTGTATTCTTCGGACGGTGAAAGATCTCAAGGGCAAGCACAATGTTGTCCGCAATTCACCTTCTAGCAACAATCTGCACAATACAGTAGCCAAAACCTTTGCAAGTATCTTGTAAGGACCTTGCTAGCTATTGGGCACAATTGATTCATTGGAGACTTCATCTTCGGGATCAAACCTATGTGAGCATGAGTCAATGCCTTGAGCAACTTGCCGGAATGGATGAAACTTAACCACATCAACTGCCTCAGATCCCGTAACATTCAAATAATCCTTGTAAAAGCTGGCAGATTGGTAGTGGCCGTATGGAAAACAGCCCCTCTCACCTCCTCAGCTGAAACTGTAGATCTTATAAGAAATGAAAGGGTGAGTTTTTCAAATGACCAGAAGCTCTCCCATGACCCATCAGTCCAATGCCTTTAGTATCCTTCAACAGTACCTAAATCCTTTTGTTAACTCCAAACCATTTCGACCCATTGATATCAAACTCCTAGCGATTAGAAACAATTTAACCACATTGAGCTAGGTTACTGGATGTTAGTCTGACCTGTATGATTTTCTGGGTGGGATTTATGGTGTCACCTAATATTCAGAAAATAATTGAAAAAGGTGAAATTGTTCGAGTAGGATGAAACAATAGAAGTCTATTTCAGTGTACGCTTCAACACTTTACTTGATTTCAAACATTTTCTTGTACTATTCAACATAATAACTTCTAGTCTTCTGTTGATTGAAAAAGATACATTATGCTAGTTTAATGGCGCTTGGAAATTAAGGTAATGTTTATTTTTTTCCTTTTGGACGATGAAGGTGCATATAGTTGCTAGACAAAATTGAACTTTGCTAGACAAAATTGAACTTGCTTTCATCTCCTTGTTTCTAATTCCCCTTAAATGTAGTATATGGCTAGCACACGTTGACGGCCTTGAACTTCCTGTTAACCAGATTTAACTTTTATTGCTTTGTTATTCTCACTAAGCTGCTCAAGTTGTATAAGATGCTGGATGCAGACTTATATCGTCTAAACTTTGCATTACATGGAGATTTTCCTTAGTATTAGTTATACTATCTGGTTTTCATCCCTTTTTGCTGCAAAGGTAAATTTTCTTATTTGTGTTGCAAATGGTTATTACATCCTGGTAGGCAATATCTGTTTCTAAAGAAAGGGCTTGTTAAATGTGCAGATATGTTAATGATGGTAAACCATTCTGGCAATATATAGTCAGTTCTTCAACTGGCTGTTCTGACACTCAATACTTTGAGGAGTTGTATAACTACTATACCACTGAAAAGGTTAGCTTGATTCTTTAGCATTTTGTAATTTTTTATTTGTATTTTGGTGATGCAAATCTTTCCTACCAAGGTATGAAAAGTGAGAGTACTTTCATATAAAAAGATAATAATATTCTTCCAAAACGCTAGCCAAACCTATATGAATTTTAAGGCTTTCCAAGTTAATTTTCATTTTTTTCCTATCTAAAAGGCATGGCACCTCTGTGATCCGGATGCTGAAAGGGTATTCAAAACTCTTAGGAGTTCAGGTGTAAAGTTGGCTGTTGTGTCAAACTTTGACACTCGACTACGACCTCTCTTGCGGGCTCTCAATTGTGACCACTGGTTTGATGCTGTGGCAGTGTCAGCTGAAGTAAGTATCAATCTATTCTTGGTAGAGATACTATTCAGATGGATACTCATATATGTATATGTTACAAATTACTTGTCCATTTGTCGCCCCCTCCCAAATTTGTTCTCCTAGTTGTCCTAGTGTGACAACAAATGAAAAAAATGAAAAAAAAAAAAAAAAAAAACAGAGAGAAGTCTTTTCCATATTCTCAGAGAACAAAACCCTAGGAGAGAGAAATAATGAAACATTGACAGAGCAAAACTTATTTTCCTTTTATGCGCGTGTATATGTTTTTGTTAAGGCTATTGTCTTCTGAATTAACTCATCTTTAATCTTAGTATAAATCTCTTGGTTGAATATAAAAAAGATATATAAACCTTTTGTTAAATGTAAATTTAATTAGTTGGTGAAAGGTCTTCTCTCTCTTAGTTTGGCCCCCTCAAGTTTACATTCTGGTTCCACCCTCAAATAGGTTGAGGCAGAGAAGCCAAATCCCACCATATTGGGTGATGATCGTAGAAATGATATTTGGGGCGCCAGAGATGCAGGTTGTGATGCTTGGCTATGGGGAAGTGATGTACAGTCCTTCAAGGAGGTATTCATTTCACTTTTCTGGCTTGCTGAAGAACTACGTGAGCTGCATTTGTTTGTGCAATGTTACTCCTGGTTTTAACAGTTACGTTTATTTTTTTCAAATTTTATTTTAACATGAATTGAATGTTTTTCTTTAAGCAAGGTGTAAAAGGGAACTGATGGAATGGCGGGACGTTTTAACCATATTAAAACATCTTTTCTGTAAATCTTACCTAACATGACTTAATCTGCAAAAAGGAAAAAAAACCTCTTTGTTTGGTGTATGTCTTTCCAATAACTTGAGAGATACTGCATGATAGAAGGAAAGTAACAGACCTACTAGCCCCTCGAGGGCAGCCACTTAAAATTGCTGAAGCTATTCAATCTATTTTGTTCTTACTTGGGACTTAGTTAACCATTTGTGTATCGAGCTATATAATCCTCAGACGTTGGTCGTGTTTGGCTAGATGATGCTGAATAACACCAATATGGAAACACTTGAATATGGTAGTCTTTTCTGTCATATGGATTATGGAGCCATTAATAACCAAAATAAAAGAAAGATGGTATCCCATTCCAGTGGAATGTTGGGATGTGTTGAATTGGTGCTTGTGACATTTTTTGTATGTTTCCAATAAAAGGAATGATTTCCAAAATCTCGTTGGGATTTATGCCATTGTGGATATAGTCGTATAGGATCATAATTGTGAGGATACAATGATGGATCATGGTTAACAATGGAGGAGAGTAACGGTCAAGAAATGCATTAGTGGTTCCTATATGTGGATACCCGCCTGTTGCAACGTAGGGCACACACGGAGGTTATGTGTTAATATTTTATTGATATCCATTTCGACGTATCGTTTCAAGAGATACCCATTGTGGCATATCTTTTGATTTGGAGTCGCCACTTGATTTTAGGAACCAAGAAATCATTTATCGAGATTTTTGAAGTCTGGGAGCTATGGTTAGGAGAAGGGGAACGTGTTAGGCACCCATTTTGCCCAACCCAGGGGTTGGCCTTTACTGCTTTGATTTATGGCTTGTTAGAGTTTATAACAAATTAATTATGCATGAACATTCTGACAAAACCTCTTTAGTTTTGGAAAGCGATAAACACGTAAGGAGAAGGGAATAGGATCATCTGAGGGACAAAATAGTAAAAAACAGCCCCTGGAGTGAGGCTGATTGCACGGTCGCCTAATCGAACACGCGCCCGTGCCATCAATGAACGCTAATGCGCGCCTTCATTGCAGGACCATCCCACCTTGGATCACTCAGTTGGATTTGGATTTGGATTTTCAACCGCTTGTTCTTGATTTGCTTTACAAATCTCATAGGACTTTTGTAGATCTAGGGATCTTGCTCTAAAAATTTTCCTCACATGTCTCTCATGTATTTTTCTCAACTCTTAGGTGCCTGAGGGGCTGTATTTTCTGAATATTTCTGAGTATTTTTTAATGAAGAATAATGTGAACCTAGGGCCTCAGTCATAGGATTTTTGTATTTTTTGTGAAGATAATTACTCAAAGACTAATTTGTGTGACTCAAGTAAGTGCACAATACTTAAAACCGTTCAGATTCAAGATAAAACAATCTATCTCCTATGTAGCACGGGTGCAAAGACGGACACGAACACAAACACAGGACTTGGGATTTTTGAAAAAATGGCAATTTTGAAAAATTGGCAATACAAACACGATGGGGACACAATAATTTTTTTTACGTATAATACATATATGCATACATACTATATAATGATTAATGAATGAATATTAATACTACTTGCTAGGTTTAGTTCCTTGTAAACCTTAAATGAGCCTAGGTTGTTAGGGCCTATTAGGTCAACCCTAATTTTATTATTATATTATAAATAAACACCCCACCTTACTAAATTAAGAGTGAGTTTTCTCCTAACATGGTATCGAGCCGTGTTAAGAAAACAAAGGAAAAAAAAAATCAACAACAGCAACCCTAGCCATTGCCCCTCCAGCGCCGCCACCTGATCCGCACCGCTATTCCTCCTCTGGCGCCGTCGCAACCCCGCCAGTTTAACAAATTGGGCATGATTGATGTATATGCGCCAATTTGAGGGACGGTGTTAGTTGCTAGGTTTAATTCCTTGTAAATCCTAATGGACCTAGGTTTTTAGGGCCCATTAGGTCAACCCTAATCTCATTATTATATTATAAATAAACACCCCACCCCACTAGATTAAGAGTGGATTTTCTCCTAACACTACTTAATATTTGGAGTAAGAAAGGTACTACCGTATCAGAGATTGCTATGGAGATGGAGATGAAACGTAGTTCTGTTTGGATATTTTAGGATTTTAAACCTTTAATTGTAGTTTTGACCCATATATTATGCAAAACATAATTGGCCCCCTATCGTGTCCTCACCGTGTCCCCCTTCAAAAAATAAATTAAATTAATTGGACACGCCAAATGATATGTCCCATACGTTTTTCGGTGTGTCCGTGTCCCCAGAGTGTCCAACATGGGTACGAGGATTCGTGCTACATAGTTTGTCTCTAAGTGTTTCGGACAAACTCAAACGCTTGGTGGTTATCCTTGACGCGCAATCGATCATGCAGCCATGTGATCGAAGCAATCGTCTTAAAATTCAAGGCATGGACGCGAAATTAGTGAAAACCAACCTTGCAGTGGCAACCTATAATCACGCGGCCACAATGTGAAAATTGCATGGTAGGACAAATTTTGCGGGCTCTCACTGGTCACTTCTGAACTCCGATTTGCACGAACATTGAAAAGTTTTTGAGTCTAGTTTTTAACCCAAGTAGTTTGGACCCAAAATCTTTTGTACATAAAAGGAAATGACCATATTACCCTTAGATGGTCAGAAAAGAAGTCATTCTAATAAAGTGCCCATATTTTTCTTGTTGTAAATCAGACCTCAACACATTTTATATCGATAAAAAGAGTTTTGAAAGTACTAAAAGATGGAGGAAGTCGAATTAAAAAACAAGAAAGTTTGGTTTACATAAATTGGGTTGAAAGTAGACAAACTCATTGATTTGCAGAGCTATCAAGGCTAAAGGTTCATTCCAAATTCTATTCTATGCTCATATCTCTAGTTCTAATTTATTCCTTGAGATCTTCTAACTTCATCATTGAGATTTTTTGAAGCGGGGCTTAAATCTTTACAAAGCCAAATTGGGGTGCTTACACTATGTTATGTTCCACTAGGCTATTTGTTACGAGTTGCATTGTGTACACTTGAGATTCAAAAGACTTTAGCAAACATTGTTTTTTTTAGCTATTCTGTGCTTGATTCATAGCCAGATAGTGTATCCCAGTTGGTTTCAATTAATTGTCTGAAGTATCTCTAAGAACTTTGTTTTCCCTGCGAGGATGGACAAGCATGCAGTACAATGTCGCATTCTTGATTATAGGAAAATTGCATTAGATGATGTATGCCATCCATGTTTGGATTGATGAAATATTATCTTACGTATTTGCGGATTCATCGAATATTTTTTGCTCTACCTTAAATGAGCCTATATTGCTAGTTTCGATAGAATGCTATGATGGTGTGGGTATGTATTGGTCTTTATGGCTATATATGGATAGTTTCTTTCTCGTCTTAACTAGAGGTATGTTACATTTCTCATTGTATAATATTCGTACCTGTGACATACAAAAGGATAAGCTGATATAAGGTTTAGCTTGTCCTCGGCATGTCGTGTCCTACATTTTTTTTTAACAAAAGATGTCGCTTCAGCGAGTCTTTGTCGCGTCGTGTGTCCCTACTTAGGTGATGGACTCTTTATATTTTCTTGATGCAGGTTGCTCAGAGGATAGGAATCCAGGTCTGAAAAAGGATCAATCCTCCCCTTGCCACAACTTGAGCAGTGAGCAGTGCTGTCAGATTGTATAGTGGCTTCTCATCTTGTATCTCCTTGTAATTAGTTGTATATTTTCTCCTCGTTTAATGATCAGTATGAGAAATTAGAGATGACGGAATACTGTTACTTTGAATAGATTTAATGGCAATAAAATAACCTTCCAAGCATGTTTCTTTTCTGTTTTTACTCCAAATACAGGTTGTATTTGTTGGTTTTTTGTCCCCACCCTGCAAGTATATTCTGCAAAAGGGGTTAAAAAAGTGCAGGGCACGTATGGTTGCCAACCATTCAAAGAAGTGGATGTGTAGGTTTTGGGGTTGTTTCTGTATGCTGTGCATGTTCTCCATCAATGCAACCTTATTTGGTTTTTCTAATGCGTCTTTTGAGCTGTCTGTGTTTTTGAAGAATCCGGATTGTTTGATAACATAGCCATGTACGCCAGAATTGATCCATTAGTTTTTTTGTTATTCAAATGTGTAATGATCAACATAGTTTATTGTATTGCTTGTGTTAGCGGGTGAACATTAGCATCATCAAAATCAAAGGTAATTTAATAAGCAGGCTTGCAGGGGTCAATTGGTTTGACGAATATGTGTGGGACGATGAGCTAGATAGTTGGGTAAATAAATAAGGTGCAGAAGATTGGAGTCCAGCGACAGTGACTGAGAAAGAAGTAAACAAGAAAGCAAAGGGGAAAGCAGGAGTAGGTACCACTCAATTTTGTTTGGTCTCACTCTAGATTCAAGATGGGACTTTGTTTTGCAGGGCCTGCGTAAGGAAATAAACTAATAAAACAATAACCAATGCAAATCAAAAGGGTTCTCAGTATGTTCTAATCTTTAGAAACAAAGCTGCATGAACAGTTTATGAGCACAGTACCTTAATTGTTCATATAATTTATTAGAAATACGATAAATTTGTCGTAATTTTTGATAAAACCCACATCCTTAAAAGTTAGTTTATGATAATCATAAACTGATTTCAAATATAATAAACTTATGTTAAATTATATCATAAATTTGGCAAAATTTCACTTGAACAATACAACTTATGCTTAAAACCACATTCATATAGAATGAATTTATCGTTAGTTTATACAAATTATGACATAATAAAATGAGTTTGTCATAAATTATTGGACTTATTCCATACGAAAGATTCACTAATGTAATAAGGTAATCTGAAAAATTGACTTCTCAAAAACAGAGACGTGACTACAAATTTATCATAAATATGTGCGCCGACTATGACAAATATAAAATAAACTTATATCATAAGATTAAAAAAACACATGAAAAAATTAGAAACAAACTATTACACTTTGCTGGAATATAAAAAAAGATGAAGCAACTGCACTCGCGATTTTAAACCAAGAAAGGACATTAGTTTATGAAACTATGAAAGCTTAGAAGTGATATAGGGTTTGATGGGTGTTGTATGACAACATTATATGACGTAAAAATCTTGTATTTATCCCTTCAAAATATGAATTTCATCATCCCCATTTAGTAATTCCCGTTTTTCATAGGAATTGTTTCCCCTTAATCAAATCCCACGAATTCATGAAGTATATTTCTAGTGTGTGTGTGTGTGGATAATGTTAGACAATCTAGTTAGTGTCAAAATAATACTTTTAGTGCAAATACTAAAGTATAGGAAAATTTTGTTTCGCAGGAATTCGAGACAAACAAACCAAAATGAAATTAATTGTAAAAAAAAAAAAACTTACAAAATTGATGTAAGTGCAACGAAATTAAAAATAGATCGAGGCCAGCGATGAATCACTCTTTCCTTAAAACAGATTTTGTCCTCGCACTGGTGCTCATGATTATGAACATTCGCCTCCTAAGATACAATGATGTTTATGCACACTGTCGCAACACCTAAGCATTGTGCACACCGAACGAGAACTGTGCAGAACTCTCTGAACTCTCTATATGCAGAAGTGTTGTGTGCGCTGGTCAAACTGAGTGAATAAAATGGCTTGTAGGGAACAGTTTATATAGGCCTCCAAGTGCCTATTGGGAACAGATGAATGGGCACCGAACATGAATGTTTGGAGGTGAAAGGGTTTCGATCACAGCTATTCGGATGTGAATAGTTTGGTTGCATCTATTCGGAGCCGGTCAGAACTTTTCTAATGGAAATGGTTGGGTTGCATTTGTTTGGATTAGAACTGATCTGGAAAAAATTATAGACTATTTTTTGGGGCCGGAAATAAAACCCAAGACCAAGATCGGGACTTGACAGATAATGATGGCTGATTATTTGAAATATTAAATAAACTGTTTTAATTCTATTTATTTAATTAAAACATAAATTCAATATTTCTTTTACAGTAAATAAACCAATGTTGTAGAAATTACGAAAATACTCTTACGGGTTTACATTGTGATTTCAAATTAGGAATTGTGATTTCAAATTAGGAATAGAGTTACGGTAGAATTTTCAAGTGTTGTCATGATTTTCAACTCCAAAGTCCGGCTCTTTCAGTTTAGATTGCTCCAAGGTAAAATAATCAGTTTGGTTCGATTTTTTATGCCAATCGATTCAGTTCGGTTTTATTTATTAGGGAAAATTTCTATATCTGTTCAGTTTCATTTTTGAAAGAAACCAATTTATTTAGGACTAAACCGAACCAAAACAAATACGGCTTAGACCAAATCTTTTTTAAGTAGTATACTTGCCAATTTTTTTAAAACCTCACCGCGCATGTGCGTTGTTGATATTTATTGTTTTGACTTTTGAGAGTTTATGCTTTTGATCAAGAATCTATTTCAAATCACGGAATATCTAATGTGGTATTCAAATCATAATTTTTAGACCATAATTTTTAATTTTTGACCTCATCCATGGTGGAAACTACCTTCGAAGCCCATCAGATCCTTGGTTGCAGGTCGATTGCCGATGTTACTCTTGGGATGTTTTCCAAAAAATGGCGTCCTTGCTATTCCAGCTTTCACGATGTAACCAGTTGTAGCTTCTATAACAAGACAAATGAACCGATCGAAATGACTTATCTGTTTTTGGCCCTGTATTCGCCATCCGGCATCTTCAATCGCCGACAGTGAAGTGTCCGTTGGTCACCCCTGGAATCGAGTAGCAAAGAGGATATCAGGGCCTTTCTCGAGCAGGTCCTGTTTCATGTTTATTTTCCAGCTTCAGGGTCGGCCCGGTCTGAGGTCTCTTGATCTACTGCGCGTCATCCCTACAGCGATTTACAGCTAACGCAGCAACTATATATCTGGTCCCATGATTTCAATGTAACAAGCATACTGTAGGTTTTCTTCAGGCCTTCCGGGCTAGCCCGGCCCAAATTGAGAACTGGTTCAGGTAATGTTCTTCTCTTTTCCAGTATATGGTTAGGGTTGATGTTTGCTGCTCTTGCGATTTGTGGTTGGACACTCTGTCCTTAGCCCAGTTATGCCATGATTGTTGCGTTAGTCGCAAACTTGTTATTGTGAGTGCTATTTATTGGTGGATCCACCGGTTGTTGGATCTCTTGTTATTGGCCATGTGCTGGCCCTGTGATACTCTTAGGGCCAGTGCTGTCCTATTTGTTGGACTTTTAAACAGTTATTGCTGGACGTGGCCATAGAGTCTGTCACAGGCTCGCTAATCTACTGTTGGGTTTTGCCTCTTTAACGTATGTTATGAATCTTAACAATACTTTTAAAAGAAAGGGAGGATAATAGCATTTCAGATACCTCAAGGGAGCCTCTGAATTTACATTTAAGAAGGTACTAACATCAGACTTGTGGTCTGCACATTAAATAACAAACTTAATTAAATAGGAAATATAATCAAATATACTTCGTCTAATTAGCTTAATCAAGATATATGTCGGGAAAAGCAAAAGACACATGTGCCCAAAATATACCAATTGGCTAGAAATTTTGAACAACAAACACGAGCACCATCTCAAACCTAGCTATTCACCATCTTAATTAAACCGATTAGCTAGAACTTTTCCTCAATAGTTAGATGTGTTAATCTCAACGCGAAACCGTTATTCGTCCATGTCCGTCCACTCACAAGTTTCTCATACTAGTCCAATTAGAGCATGTTCAAGAGGCTAGGTAAATGGTCCATTTAGCCATTTTAGATAGCCAATAACAAAAAAATGCATTCCAAGAGCCTCGATTAGTGCTAGGTAAAATAGTTTTATGAATAGTAACTAAGTAAATTTGGCTAGTTACTATTCACCCATCAAATATATTTTTATATTTTTAATCTCATATCTTCCCCCTCTACTTTTTTATTTTAAAATGCCTAGCAAATCATTTACTTTTTTATTTTAGCTACCACCTGTCAATTATCATTCCAACAATTCTATCTAATATAGTTATCCGTACCTTTAAATATTATTTTGTTCTAATTTATTATTCCTTTTGTCCAAATTTACCTAGTTACTATTTATAAAACTACTTTACCTAGCACTAATCGAGGCTCTTGGAATGTATTTTTTTTGTTATTGGCTATCTAAAGTGGCTAAATTGGCCATTTACCTAGTCTCTTGGACATGCTCTTAGCCTAGCTAAAAGAGAGTTTTAGGTATTATACCTAGTCAAATGTATAAAATAGTCTCTCTAAGAGGCTCAATAAGGAATAACTAAACTAGTTTTTCCTACAGTACCTAGCTAAATATACTTAGGTACTATTTACTGGCAATTACTTTTTTTAATAGTTTTTCTCTCCTTCAAAAATTTCTCTCTTTTTTTAAAGAATAAAAAAAAGTAAAAGAAAAGTAAAAAAGTGAAATAATACATATTTTAATAGATAATAGCCAAAATAGATAGCATTGTTGGACTTTTAAAAAAAAAATACTAGCTAAATTTAAAAATACACTATTGAGTAGGGAAAATACCTAATAGCTCTTGGACATGCTAAATATTTATTGGTCAGTTATTGAAATAAACTCCGTTAATATATGGAGTTAAGAGGTTTGGAATGAGTTTATGTAGATTGGTTAGTTTGAAATCCAAATTATAAATAAAAACCCATGCCCGAATGCTCTGTATTTTTTTTTTTTGGTTCTCTTTTCGTTGCAATTAGAGACAAATGCTAAAGAATGTGCTTACGTTTCATGCTTTGGTTTGTGAAACATTACTGTTCTGTTTTCTTTTATTTGTTTTGGACAAAATCAGCCCTTATATTTTTGTTGGTATTTATCAAAATTTTATATATTAAGAGAATTAAGAGATAATTTTCTAATTCAAATTCGAACATGAAATCACTTTAAAGTACTATTTTCTCTTTTGCTTTTAAATTCTTTTAATTTTAGAGTTCTATTTACTTTTTTTTGATTATTTTTTACTTATGGAAAAAATACAAATAAGCATACGGTGTATTGCATGGATAAATATTTGCATATATAAAGGTTTGTTTACTTTTTGTAATTCTAAAATCCTTTAAAATATAAAATTTCAATTTGAGTTAGGGGACACGTAGGTAGATAGAGTCCTAATCAAAAGTAATTTGTTTATTCTAATTTACTACTTTTATTTTATTTCTTTAATTTTAGTGTAAGGTTTTTTAATAAGTCAATTCTCACCCAGTGAATAATTTACACCGAAAACGTGTAACAATAAAGGTCAAGTTTCATGTGGAACATGGGCCCGTCCACTACACCCTGATCGTTATTTTCAAACGCGCGTGCGCTCGCTCTCACTCATTCATTACACCCCTCAAGTGTGCTGTCAACAAGGTCAAGTTTCACGTGGGACATGGGTCATCCACTATACCTTGATCATTATTTTTAAACGCGCGTGTTCGCTCGCTCTCACTCTCTGACTACACCTCTCAAGTGTGCAATAACAAGGTCAAATTTTACATGCGATGTACAATCTGATAACACTTTTGTGAATTTTTTTAAGAAAAAAGAGAAAGACAAGTGGTAAAGAGATGAGTATGCGAGAGAAAAAGAGAGAATGGGGAGTGATTATTATATACAAAAGGAGAGAGAAAACATTAATACAAACAATAAAAATTGTAGCCCTAATAATTTTGTCCCCCGCCCCCAATAATCTCCCTTTCTCAATCGAAACGCAGCAAGGGGGAAAAGCGGCTATTTCCCTTGTGCTCTAAACAAATGCTATCCAGATCTCATAAAATATGGTAATTTCATAGCGGACTAAAAATAATATTTTTAAAATAATTGCACAATTAGGATACTTAATTAAGAAAAAGGGGTTAAATACTATTCCTTTTTGTTGACACAAGTGTTAAATATAGGTTCCTTTTTTTTTCTTTAAATTCACCATCAAATTTTTTTATTTCCCTATATACATATATATATATATATATATATATGTATGTATGTAATTTCGACGTTTCTAAATCTTTGTTTTTCGTATGTATGTAATTTCGATGTTTCTTAATCTTTCGTTTTTTTTTTTTTTTAGTTTACCATCTATCTTTATAAACTTACATAATGACTTCAACTTTTGAGTTTTAATGGGTTCTTAATTTTCAATTCTTTCAATTTCATGGAATATTAATAAAGTTGACCTCAAGATACATTAAAAAAATATGCCGCGAACAGTCCAAAGTAAGGAATTTGTAATATAATTAATCCATCTAATAAAAAATTACAAACAGAAGTCTTTTTGACACACCGTTTCCAAAACATACCCTTGCACCAAACACGCGAAATTGATTTCACGGAAAAAAACACAAAGGCACAAACAGAGAGAGAGAGAGAGAGAGAGATGAAAAGTCGAACAAAAATACAACTAAGTTAAAAGATTGACAAACTCTAAGTTTGAAGATCATTGGAAGAGAAAAATCTTCTCTTAAAAGTCGAACGATATTGATACTCCGCTTGGTATAGACTTCCGTATCTCGCCTTCTTCAATTCTATGGCAATTTGAAGTTGTCTGACTTAGACAATTCTTTGTTTGTTCGAAACTAATTCTGACAGAATTATTGGAGATTTTATCTTCTCAAATTGTGTTAACTAGATGTAAATTGATTGTTCGAATTTTTACAATCTATTGACGCAATGCTACGTAATCTATATAACACACTAAATATGCAATGACTGTTCACTTACCATCTATTTTTAACAGATAGCTTTAACTTTTACTTCATTAGATAAGATTATTTGTTCTTTGTTGAAGCAAGGAAATAGATAGAATAATTTTTTTTGTGTGGTTCTAATTGTTATAACAAATAACATATCTGTTTTATATCATGTTATTTCTTTTATGTAAGAATCACATTTGTTTTTTCTAACAGATAACTTTATTTGTTTTTGTGGTTCTAATTTGTTCTATTAGATAACTTTATTTGTTCTAAAAGATAAGTTTAACTATTTTATGTCATGTTATGTGTTTTATCTCAGAATCCTTAGATAAGATTATCTATTTTGCATCATTGATTTGTTTTAACAGAATATCTATTTTATGTTATTAGATAAAATTAGTTGCTCTTTGTTGAAGTAATGTTATCCATTTTTGTCTGTTCTAATTTGAGTAATTCATATATCAATGCCAATAACTAACAAAATCTATTAGATAAAGTTATCCATGCATTTTTAATCTCTGTATGAATGAAATACAAACCAACAAATAAAGTTATCTGTTAGACATAATATATCATCATTTGTTGTTGAATATGACTTGAGCTGAAATATGACTAGTACAATGAGTTATTTTCGTCGAAGTGCGTCTTTTAATCGAATTGGTCGTGAGCCGTGTCATATATTAAGTCAAGTTATATCGTGAGCCGGTTATGTGATATGCCGTGTTGTGTCTTTTGAAATAAAATTTAGTGTTGGAGAATTAAGGTGGTAGAATTTTGATGTTGGGCACAACGCACAGAAAGCATAACGTCCGGGAGGATAATGATTGGGAACATGATATACGGGAGCCAATGATTGAGAACGCTAGTGTCGAGTAGACGGTTTAGACCATATCAGACGGAAACACCAGGATACTAAATTAAAAGTTTTGACTTACGAGCAACGCTTGTGTTGACCCGACATTGAGATTTGAAATGGATTTGACACGTATGGTTCTATCAGACACTTGTGTCAAAAACTTAGAACGAAACATAGAGGTTGGCTTGGAGAAATTATCACTTGTGTTAAAACTTTGATTTACTTTATGTATTTATTTGATTATTGCTTCTGCTATTCATGGATTTCTCTTTACTTGATCATACATATTTGATTTGTTGCATAAATTAAATTTACGGGTAGTATTTATTTATTAAATTTTATTGTTCATGGTGCAAATTTCTCATGCTCCTAGCTTTTCACATCGGGTATTGGAGATATCATCGAGGATCCTAGCTTCCAGGTCAACGAAGACAGCTTACTCGAGGAAGACCAGATTGCACTTTGATTTACCTAGATTATTTTTAGCTCTAAAATCCCTAAATTTGAATGTAATTTCACTTTTATCTCAATAATGGTAATTCAAACTCCTATTTTATTAGGTTATGAAATGAAAATCATTTCGATCATTTAAATTCCTTCTAAATTAACGTTTCCGAAATTCGGAACGTTACAAATTATTAACAAATGATATACTCAAAAAAATAATAGTTATAAATAAATAGTGTTTATAAATTAAGGTCCTTACATGATTGACCAAGACCATTCGCCCACACCATATCATATTCAATGAATAACATTAATGATTAACGATTTTAAATAAGATTTTCTGAAATTCAATGGTAGTATCGTATCAATAAAAGAGTACAAAGTGGTGATGATAATGAACATATTCTAAAGATTTTAATCGCAGTATGTACGTTTGTTTATGTCAAAAAATTATGATGAACATCCTAAAATTCTATCCTAACCATACACTGTTAGACATACAATCTGATAACACTGGATTTCTCAAGTGGTCGAAGAAAAGACAAAAGGAAAAGTAGAGAAGGAAAAGAGATTAGAGAGAGAGAGAGAATGGTGGAGTGATTTCTATTCTATTTTACAATAGAAAGTTTTGGAACACAGATGTTCTGGACACATTTGACACATTTGACATATATGCTCTGGATACAGACCATATGCATCCAACAGTTCTAGACACATCCGGATACATCTGTGTCTGCATGTGTCCCAAACATCTGTATTCCTAGCATTACTCATTTATATTAAGTTAAATTTTTTTGACAACTAAATAAGTAAATCAAAATAAAATAGACGATTTTAATCATCGAAATGAGATCTCGAGGTGTTATCATCAGGCCGAGGGTGAGGGTGAACAAAGTTTGTTTACCCTCCGCCCTTTGGATCACCTAGAGATTTTGTTTATTTTGTTTTGATTAATATATTTAATTGTCACGAAAAAAATTAGCTCAATCGAATATCGGTAATTATTTTATCTAAAAATATATCAACTGCCATTTCGGTAAAGATAATTAGTAAAGATAAGTATGATTCTATATTTTAAGCCTAAATTAGTGCTATAAATTTAAACTTAATAAATCAAGAATTAACTTAACAAAGGATAAGAGGGTAAACTATCCCTCGAAAGTAATGGCAAAAATGTCAAACCATGCAAAAATAGAATTAAAACATAAGTTCAAAAAGTGGATTGGATAAAAATTTAAACAGCAAGAGTAAATAAGACTCTGATTTAAATTACCTTATAATTTTTAAACTTTAAAAATTAAAAGTTTTGAAATCAAAAATTAAATTTTTAGATCACATACTTACCGATATTCGATTGAGTTGAATTTTTTTGTGACAATTAAAGAAGCAAATTAGAACAAAATCGATGATTTTAATCATTGAAATGAGATCTCGATGTGCTCCCATAAGACGGAGGGTGAACAAAGTTTATTCACCCGAAACTGAACTCTTCTACAAAGGGAGAGCAACAATTTAGGGTCTCTCAATTGTGTCATTGTGTCAACTTTTCTTTTCCCATATTGCCCTCAAATGATTCTCTTATTTGCACTTTTTAACCGATCAGTATATCATGTGTTAGGGACAAATTGAGAAAACCTCAACATAACCGTTTTTCGTTTTCAAAATTGGAACAGATTTTTACTGCTACAGTCTCTATCAACCTGCCTCATACTCCATAAAAAAGCCATATTCCTTCATTTTCTCTCTCTCTCTCTCTCTCTCTCTCTCTCTCTCACATGTCATTGAGGAAGTTTGAACAGGAAATACACATATATGGAGCTAGCATTAAAAGATCAAACAGATCTTTATATTACAATTCTCATTTCTTGATCTTTTTTTTTTTGGTTTTTGGTTCTACATAAGTTTCCAAATTTCAACCCTCAGTAGTCACTACACTCCCACCTTGCTGCTACACTGCTCCTCTGTTCCTCTGTTTACCAGCTCCCCAATTCTCATCTCTCTCTCTCTCTGCGCGCGCGCGCGGGCTCTGTTTTTTTCTTCTGCTATTTGCTCTCTGAATAAAGGATGGCTGAAACTTCTGGTCTCACCTGTTTGGGTAAAGTTGGGGGTACAATCGGAGAATACTTGCTTGCTCCGATCGGGCGCCAGTTCACTTACATGTTTTGCTTCAATACCAACTTCAAGGAACTTGAAACTCAATTGAAAGAGCTCGAAACCACAAGACAAGGGGTGCAACTGGCTGTGGATGATGATATCAGAAAAGTGAGAATTGTTGGACCTAATGTTGTGGCTTGGCTGACTAGTGCCAACGAGGTCACAAGTGAGGTTGAGGGTATTGTCCAAGACAAGCCCAAAGTCAAGGAAGGGTGTTTGAATGGGTGGTGCCCCAATCTCAAATTGCGTTACTCACTTAGCAGGAAAGCCGTGAAAAAGACTAAGGCTGTTGTTGAACTCCAGGCTACGGGCATCCAGCATACTAGATCGTCCTACAGCCCGCTTCCTGTGTGCATGGAGACCATTCCCAATAGAGATTTCACGGGGTTTGAGTCTCGACGACTTAACATGGAAGAGATCATTAAGGGTCTGATAGATGATGAGGTCAACTTGATTGGGATTTGTGGGTTGGCAGGAGTGGGCAAGACAACAACTGCGCAAGAAGTGAGAACAAGAGCCAAAGAAGAGAAACTCTTTAATGAAGTTGCTTTCGTAGCTGTTGGCCAATATCCTGACCTAACAAAGGTTCAAAATTGTATTGCAGACGTCTTTGGCCTAAAAGACCTTGGAAAACATGATGACGCAACGACAAGAGCTAATCTGCTACGCAAGAGGCTCTCCCAGGACAAGAGAATTCTTCTAATACTGGACAACATCTGGGCGGAAGTTGAACTACAAGACGTGGGACTTCCTTTGGGAGGTTCCAATGAGACTTTCAAAATCCTTTATACGTCGCGATTCCAAGGTCTCTGGCATGATGTACCAACTAAAAAGGAGATTGCCCTTGGACTCTTGTCGGAAGAAGAGGCATGGCAAATCTTTAGGGATAAAGCAGGTGTGTTGGTTGATGCAGCAGAATTGAAACCAATAGCCAAACAGATTGTGAATGAATGTGGACGTTTACCGCTTGCGCTGGTGATTATTGGTAGCACACTTTCAAAAAAAATTAGGGGTAATTTTGTCAAGGGAATATGGGAAGACATGCTTGATCGTCTAACTTGTACAAGTAGAAATACTCCAACGGATAAGCGGTTGTCTTCATCTCTAGAGCTGAGCTACAATTATATAGACGGTGAGGAAGCTAAGCGCCTGTTTTTGCTTTGTTGCTTATTTGAGGAGGATAAATCTATCCGTATTGAAGTTTTGTCCAGATACGCAATGGGGTTATCACTCTTTGATGGAATAAATGAAATGGAAAAAATAAGGCGTCGAGTTTTTAATCTGGTCGAAGATTTACAAAGTCGTTATTTATTGCTAGATCATGAGAAAGTGCATGACGTAGTGCGAGATATGGGCATGTCTATTGCATCGAAAGATAAAGGAGCTCTAGTAAGCCATGGTGCTATATCCGAGTGGCCAAAGAAGGACACATATGAGCATTATACTTGGGTCTCAGTGATATCCGAGAAAATTACAGAGCTTCCTGAAGGATTGACGTGTCCAAATCTTGAGTATTTACTGTTAGATTGCAAGAAAATTGAGAAACTACCTTGCAATTTTTTTGAGAGAATGGAAAAACTCAAAGTTTTGGAACTTAATAATTTTGCCAGATATTTACCCCCCAAAAATAATGTTGATGGGATCCTGACACTTCAATCCTTGAGCAACCTCCGAACATTGTATCTTGAGCATTGTTCCCGTCAACGTGCTCGATAATGTATCTGGATTTGGAGGCCTCTTTAATCTAGAAATCCTCAGCTTACACTGTTCGTCAATCGAGGAGCTACCAGAGGAAATAGGTGAACTGGTTAACTTAAGGTTGCTAGATTTGAGGAGCACTCATACTGCCAGCGGTCATATCACGCCTGGTTCATTTAGAAGAACTATTCATGATGGGCAGCAAATTCAGGAATTGGGAAGGAGAAGGCGCGGAAGAAGGGAGAAATGCAAACGTAAGAGAGTTTGAGTCCTTATCTAATTTAAATACTTTAGAGATCTCAATAAATACTAGTGTACTTATTCCAAAACTCTCAATATTTTGCAAACTAAAAACGTACAAGGTTATCACAGAGGTTATTGGACGGCATCGTTACTTCCCATCCTATGACATAGGTAAAAAGCAATTGTTCATCTCAGCATCAACTCCAATCCCCTCAGATTGTGGAGGGATTGATTGGCTCTTAAGGAGTAGTGATTGTCTAGTTTTTGGAGAAGGATGTAATGATATGGTGCGAAAGTTACTAGTTGAGGGACTCCAACACTTGAAGCTTCTGGAACTGTATGGCTGTGATACCCCAAAATGTCTTTGCCAACCACCTAATGCTCCTGCTACTCTTGTTTTCCCTATCATGAAGATATTGTGTCTCACTCAGCTGCCTAATTTAAGAGAGATATGCCGCGGCCTAGTTCCAGCTGGTTCCTTTGGGGATCTAACTTCCATTAGCATCCAACAATGTGGAAGATTGGTAAATCTTTTCCAGCTACCAATTGTAGGATGCCTTCGTCAACTTAAAACACTTAACTTATCGTGTTGTGATATGATGAGAGAAGTTATATGGAAGGAGCAACGAGAAGATGTGAATGTCGTAACCAATAGAATCGAGTTACCAAAGTTGGAAAGCTTGAAGCTTGAAAAACTGCCGAGTCTTGTAGGTTTCTGCAGAGGGTTTAACGAGATTGATTTTCCTCAATTGAAATTCCTACGTCTTGAAGATCTAGGACAGTTCAACCACCTCTTCCACAACAACAGTAATCTGTCTTCCAATCCAGAACAAAAGGACAATGTTGGCTTCCTCTCTGTTTTCCCCCAAAAGGTAAGCCCGCATATCTTCTGTCTTTCCCTTTATTTTTTAAGGGAAAAAAATGTTATAATTGCTACTCCTTTAATAGCATTCATACGAGGAACACCTTTAATTAATTAATTTTTTGTTCTTGTTTCTTGTTTGAGTTTTTCTTGTCATTTTGCTTGTGAAATTGTTGACATGATTGTACTGCTTTGTACTGCAGGTTACATTTCCTAGCTAGAAATGCCACTGCTAGGCAAGATGTATATGTTGGAGTGCCCTAACATGGATGCTTTCTCTTCGCGACATGTGAGCGTGCATCTCTCCTTGCCAGGTATATCCTGGAATGGTGATCTCAATAATGCCATAAAACTTCGTCAAGAGGTACGTTCTTTCACACTAAGTTAAAGAACTGTTCTACACACTATCATATATGTCCTTTTATTTGCCTTCTGTTATGTTTTCTTCTGCACAGTGCAAGCTCCATGCTGTCAGAATTAAGTATTCTTTGGAAATAATTGCTTCCCGTTGACAGCTACACTGTACATCAATGTCTAAAAATGTGTTTCCCTATGAAAGTTTCTCGCAGGTTGGCAGGATTGACAATTGTGCTTTTTGACAATCATCATGGGTATTCATTTTGAATTTACTTTTATTGCTCAAGAGGGAGGGAGAGGGGCAATTGCTTTCTCCTCTTGTTGTGCCTGTAGTGTTACTTATGTGTTAATACCCTGACCGGAATATTTGATTTCTCTGTGATGATTCCAATTTTCGAAAAAAAATTTAACTACATTTGAAGCCTCTGCCCATTTGTAATTGTTTCACCTCCTTGATTAGATTTGTATCTTGAGCTTTTTAGAAACCCCATTTTTACGGTAATTTAATTAATGTCTACGAAAACCACCAAAGAATGTCTTTTTAACAGAGCACTATGAACACAGATTGTAGTGCTGAATTTTTAACATTTTGGCGTGGTTTTCTTATGTTTGAATTGTAGGAAAACCAATTGTGATCAATGATTACAAAACCAATTGTGATCAATGATTACAAGACCAATTGCAGGAAAACCTCAATAGCCCAATACATAAGCAATGGCTAAGCTATCCTTACGCAGATGATAAATTACAAAATAACGTATTATCACCATATATTTTCAACACTCTTAACTCCAGTATTACGCCTAGGAATTGTAGTGTCAGTCCATCAGTCTTTACCATATTATGACGTGATACCCATGAATGGGCACAAATGTTACAGGAGATTTCAGGTCAAGTTGTAAAATGTGGTTGCCACTTCAAGTTTCTTATGGTAAGGCCACCAAGACCACGTTCTTTAGTCCATGCTTGTGGGAATCTTCTCATGGGATGGTCAACTTAGCGAATGTTAGGCATTTGCCTCAAAACTAAATTGAAATTAGGTCATAAGTAAGCAAACAACTCTGGGAAAGATGGTCTTTTTTGGGTTTAGTTCTATTTCTCATCCTCTATATGTCTGTTGTTTAGCACAGTTTAGTTTTGTAGCAGCCTTATTTACGATGACAAAACCATATAAATTTTTTGGGTTTGGCCATGTCCGTTAATTCGCAAGTGTAGTTGTGGATTTATCTGAGTATGCACGTGTGTGATTGCATATTGTTTCCTCAATTTTGTTAATGTTTGTCTACCACAAGCTGATCGACGAAGTTATCTATTATTTCCAAGAAGAGGAGGAGGAGAAGAAAGAGAGACAGGACGTTGATAAGGGCGAGGAGGATCAAGAGGAAGTAAGTTGTTCTTACATGCATTCTAGTTTTGTAAACATTTTCCGCATTTAGCTTCTTTCACAATAAGCTTTTCTTTTCTTGTCTTTGTTCATGCGATTTTTCAACTGTAGGAAGAAGGAAAAGACAATGACAAGCTAGTAACGGTGACTACACAACAGTGGCGACACACAAAATAGACAAGGACAAGAGGAGGAGGAGGAATCGATGGAAAAAAACAAAACACGAAGGCTAATGTCTAGAAGGATCTCAATAGGAGTTGGGACTTCCCTTGCTTCCTAACTTTTAATTAGAATTCCAAGGTAGTTGCTAGTTGCTACAATTTTTTTTTTTTGTTTTTTGTAAATTATTGGTGTTGGTAAGCAAGAAAAACCACTGACTGCAATTTAGAATCCTGTTGCACAGTTTTTTGCTCATCCACTATCATAAAAGAGGTGATCAATCCTTTCTCAGGTGTTATATCTTAGAATTTGGCACCTAGGAAAAGTGATGAAATTGCTTTATTGCAAATGTGGCACCAAGCAGAAATGATAAAATTGATTTATTGTTTATCATGGATCTCATTTGGATTTGGTTCTAAGACATGGTTTGATATACAGATGTACAAGACTCAGGCTAGTGGTAGCTATTATCCATTTTTTGGTGTTAAGAATTATTTAAACTTATATGGTCACGTTCATATTTATTCTTAATTAAGTTTATCCCACATCTTATCTCCCACATTCATAGTTATATGAAAACTCAACTAACCTTTCAGCTGACTACAATCAGTCTTTTTATTTCTTGTGCACACAGGTAGTATGTCATTTAACTATTTGTTTTTTAAAATTTTTAGGATTTTGGGACACTTTTTAAGTTTGAGTATCACTTTGCTTTCATGGCTTCAATTACCAATCTTACTTTTGTGCTAGTTGGGTGGCTTACTTACAGTATCTTCTCAATTTGTCAGAGTGAATAATCAAAAGATTTACGAAAGGATATTCAAATTCACTTTCTCAAAAAGTATTTGAATATTTATAAATAACATTCCAACAATTTTACTAGTTTAAATCAGATACTATGTGTGAAATGATCTTTTCGAAAAGAGAAAAAAAAATGATAACTTGTGAAAGAAACCTAAATTTGAAAGAATAGTGTAAAACTTGACTTCCTTAAGTTTTGAGAGTTTTATTTTTACACTACATGTGCTTAGTATATTATACAATTGAATAATTAAATACACATTAGTGACACTCTCGTGTTGTAATGCACTTTGACTATTTGCTCCCTCTCCCATTGAATTCGGTCCAACATACTTGATCACTTTTTTCTCCTTTACACTTCTACTGGATCAAAAGGAATTTATCATGCTGTAATTATCAATTTTTCACTTCAAAATGTATCATTTAATAATTCATGTTTTTTTTCCCTTCGAACATTTTATCATAGACATCTCTTATGCTTATTATAGACTAATCTATAGAGTCTAAATTAAAAACATTTTGTAACACCTCAAATGGTGGGTTTCTAATAATATTAAACGTTACAATGTATTCATGTCACAATAAATATGTTGACGTACAAAAGAAACAAAACATGTATTTTGTTTAAACTCATTGGCTCTTTACAGCAACTAATTGTTTCTTAAGGTTGAGGACCTCGAGGGCATACGAAGCCAGTTGAGCCTTGAGCTTTGCAGCAGCCTCCTCAAATTTGTTGTTCATGAGATCCAACTCTTCCACTGCCTCCGTGTATCTAACAGCAAAGGCTTCCAATTTTGCTTGTGTCCCTCTTAGCCTCATCCTCATCTTTGTCTTCTCCTTATTGTTGATGACTTCATCCTGTTGTTAAAGCATTAAGGGCAAGAGTTAATGGGAAATACCTTTCCATCCGCAAGAGGAAATTAAAGCTCATAGCAAGTAAATCGCACGAAGAAAAGAAAATTCCTATTATTAAAATCTTAATTGAAGCTCAAGTTTCTTTGCAGATTTCAAAGCAAATGGTATTAATTAGATGGTTTGAGTTGAATTAAAATGAGTTTTTTTTTCCCAAAAAATTATACGGTAGTGATCAATTGTCAAGTTGTCATAATGAGAGAACATAAACAAGTGGGTGCAGCATAAACAAATATTTACTCAGCTTAGTGCACCATTAAAGGGTCTCTAGAGGGGTAGAAGGAGGAGAGCATTTCAGTGCAGGCTCCAACTTCCTACCTCAAGGTAGTAGGGGTCTCTAGAGGGGTAAACAAGTTTCAAGCAAATATTTTTTAGCCATTAGCACAATATGCGCAAAGCAGTACTCCTCAGGCTCCAACTTCCAACCTCAAGGTAGTAGGTTGAGTGCAGCATAAAATATGAACAGCACACAAATAGTTTAAAAATGTGGTAGATGAGAAAATGTAGAGCATTTGCATTGTCCAAATTAAGAAAAAACAAAGTAACACCTGTAATAAGGGGGTTTTCCTTCCCAAGTAGCTTTTGGATGAAATTACGAAATTTTGACCTTGTGATGAAGTTTTACAATTAGAATGCAACAAAGTAATGAGGGCTTAATATTGTATAGTATGTTCCATCCTGGAATGCAAACATAACTTAAACGATGATAAGGTTGACATGATAAAAGGCAATTAATTTCGACATAAGTTTACTAGTAATTCCATCTTTGAATTAGAATAGAGTAATTATATTCTTACATTGCGTAACTTGGCTTCTAGCTTGGAAAGCTGAAGGGCCAGCACCTCCACTTCAGCCTTTGCCTTCATTAACTGTCAGTAAATATCTTTCTTGTTACCATACTCAAAAAGGATAATTAAGAAGTCCCATTTTGATAGGAAATTTCTATCAACCCCAAAAGTAAAATGGTTAAAAGTGCCTCCTGTACCTTGGAACAGACCTTTCCTTTACCCAATACGTTGGGACGATAAGGAAAAACACGAGAGGGAGAGAAAACAACAAAAACAAGGACCTACCTTTTCCTGACTACTTCCCGCACATGATTCCAATTCAACATCATGGCTCTGCTTCTCTTCAATCTGTGTCATCCACTTATCCTTTTCCTTCATAAGAGCAGGAAACTGGTTTTGAAGAATCTGCAGATGGAAATGCCATTAACAAAATATAGCAGTACAAAAATGTTTTTCCTGTGTTTTGGTAGGAATTCTTCTTGCATTATCAAAATCCTGTATGTAATTTATAATGCAAGACAATGACGAAACCCGGAAGTCATCATTACAACTGATCCCTATCTAACTCTTTGGCTTGGTTTACCTGATGTTCCTTTTGCATATTGAGCACATTTAACTCCATCCGGAGCTTTTCTACTTCCTCACAAGCATGATGATGATCCAACGTGAGCATCTGTAGTTTTGACTTTACATCCTGATGAAGAAGAATAAAATATCAATCACAAGCAACTTAAAAGGTTGAATGCTAATTTGCTGCCAAATAATTTTGAAAACTAGTGGCTTACTTCTTGAGAGATTTTATTCAGATCATCAGCCCCTCTAATTGCTTCTCTTAGCTGATCATTCTCAAAGAATTTCTCCATACTGCAGAAGAAATTAATATGAATATAAACCTATTGAATTTCGAAATGGTTCAGGAACAATTTAAAAAAGATGCTGCAAAAGAAGAATTCATTAATTTCTTTTTCTGCTTTCTTGTTTCGCGGCTTTTGCCTACTTTGTACAGATCTTTTAAGCAAGCTTGAAAAATTATATATTCAAGATCAGGGAACAAGACGGTGTAGCAGAGATGGGGGAATTACGACCAAATATTCAAAGCATCTGAATAATCAGAAAGTATGACAACTGGATTGCAGAGAAACCGTAAGGCAAATAACAAAGACGTCCAATTGAGAAGAAAAGACAGACACACCTACTAAGGTGGTCAAAATCAGTTGCACATTTGCACTGATCAGTCCCCACAGGACTGCACTAATTGCTTTAGCTGCCCCTTATTATATTAACTGATTCTAAAATAATACGTATAAATCAACAGTTCTTTTCTTTCTAATCTTCGTCTCTTGACCGTGATATGATTTTTATTCTGACTCCTGTGACCAGATAGTGAGCACAGCTCTTTGTTCCACAATGTGACAATTCAAACTTGCGAAGAAAGCCGTGTATCATTCCTTTGCTGAAATAGCATCATTCACGTGAAAGTTCCATATGCAAGGGGTTCATACACATGAAAGTTCCACAAATCTAACACCTTGTAACTTTCCATGCCCATCATCCACACTCAAGTCAAGTCAACAGTTGCACAGGATTATGCTATGGGGACAACTAGGTTCCACAGTGTACACAGGCAGCAACATCTAATAGCTGATAACCCCCAATCAATTTCACAAAATTCACATGAGATCTGCTTCAGTGTTTCAAAGGCTGAGTATCTAAGATACACAATAAAAGTTCTGACCAGGCTGAACCATAAGATCAATCAAGTCAGAAGGCCCAAGCAAATTAAAGTAGCACCAAGAGTGAAGGAAAACCATTACATGCATAGTGATACTCCACTCTTACTTTCAGTCCCGCACATAATGTAATCTATTAGTTAGATCTAATAAAAATCTTGTATAAGTTAGGTATTTCAAGCTCAAGGCACTAGTATCATGGGTCTAAGAAACTTTGCATGGAGTCTGAATCGAGTACTTCCATGTTGGGCAGATTTAACTATAACCTATGAAGCATAGTCGATATGTCAAAATCTAAAAAAAGTAGGGTACGAAGAAAGGATACATCCTGAGAAAATATTTTTTCGATTTCGAAAAAAAATGCACTGTAGATAACAATTAGAAAAATGACGGCAATAATTAGCTTATGGCTTAATTGAATAAGTATCTAGCATACAAACAACAATTTAAGGCTAAAAGTAAGGTATAAAAAAGAATTTAATCTCAGCGCAAGGAAATTACACAATAAAACGTAAGTCTAAAAGCATGATAAGCGTAACAATTTCTCATCAAAAGCTAACTCATACAAAAGAAAGTATTACTCCGGTTCGATACGACTCTTGTATGTGCTTGGTACCTTTGGGGTACATGCAAAAATTAAGGGGAAAATATTGGCTCTTCATTTCATTCACGGTATGCACGTGGCAATATCATCTCAAGTACCAGTACCCAATAAGTACTCGATATGGGTACGACATGTTGCTATGCATCCATTAGTTATGCCATTGGATCACTAGATGTGGACTTTGATAGGATTGGTTTTCAGCAGGCAACAAAGTATGAAACCTCAGTAGTTGGAAAAAAACCATACCTACTCGTAATCATTTTATGCAGTGGAGATGAGCTTTTGAGGATTAGATCGAGTTTTCTCAGGAAATTTGATATAAGAACATAAGATATACAACCCTTCTCTTCCTTGAAAACCGAAGGATTACTGATGCCACAGCTACTCCTATGAAAACCATTTTATAAGTGAAAGTTGGCTCATCACCGCACTTAACCTTTCCCTTTATCCTTTCCCCTTGGCCTTCACAACCGAACATCACAAAATGGTCTATCTCCAAAATGTCTAGCTAGCAGTAGCTGCACTCCAGCAGCAGATAACTACCTTAATATAGCGTATTATAGTCATCTCCATTGGAAAGGCAGATATTTCCTCCACCATTTTTGTACCCTTGACCTGAAACACCATAATCAAGACCTGCAAAATATATACAGCGGGCAACCGTACCAAAATTATCCCAAGAGGTGTCCTACATCAAGCTTATTGACAAGTTGACCTTTCAATGTCCAACAAACATATGGTCCAAGTTGATTCTGACACAGACAGATAAGGATTCTATACACAAGGCTGGAGTATAAAAGTATAGAAACAATCAAGAAAATCATGTTATTAGCTGAACAAAACCAACCCAATTTACATGTTTTTATCACGAGAAAACAGGATAGGAGAGGGAAATCAGCGCGTAGCTATGCATGACCAAAGGCAACCCTACCCACTGGGAGCTGGACTTGAGGGGCCCGACATTGTGGAGTTACGGCTGTGAGCCTATATGTGTGTTTTACATTTAAGGGCATTATAGTCTTTTCCTACTACTAGGGTTTCCTAGATATTTTCTTATTACTAGGGTTTCTAGGCTTAGCTGTCTTTCCTTTTTTATTAGGGTTCTATTTAATAAGCCCTCAACCTTGTATTATTATTCAAGCACGGTAGTTATGAAATAAGATTCAGCATTATTATCATGGTATCAGAGCTACGGTAGCCGACAGAAAGAAAGGCAACGACTGGAGTAGGAATGTCGGAGTCAACAAGATGTTCCGAAGCAGCGACGGGACCAATGTTCTGAGGTAGGGGCCATTGTTTCTTCTGAGTCTTGTTGATCAACTGGTTCTTTTGAGCATTGATCTGTTGGTTATAAGCCTTGTTCCCCTCTGCATCTCTCCAGCGACTCTCTCCGGCGACCTCTAGTTTTCCTCTCTCTCCCATAGATCTTCTTTCTTCCCTCCTAACCCACATCTGAAAACGCAAAGGTTGCATTGCCTCCACCACTCACTTATTTTTTCTGCATTTGCCCACTACCTTCACAGTTGACACCGCCGCCGCCGCCCACCTCTGCCGCCGTTGCCTTTCCCGCCGCCGGACGACGCTGCCTTCTCCGCCGTCGCTCTTGCCTTTTTCGTGGTGTTCTCTGGTGTTTTCTTTGGGCTGTTCTCTGGTGTTTTCTGGTGGTTCTTTGGGCTGTCCTCTCTGGTGTTTTCTGGTGTTATAGATCTGAGTTCTTCTCCTCTTCAACTTACTGCCTTAGCTGCTGCTCTGGGTTGGACCCCTGTTATCTGATCTCTCTGTATTTGTGAGGAGCTTGCTATTTATTTGTACCACTATGATGTCTGAGGATAAATTGCAAACTACCAGCAGACGTCTTAATGGATCTAATTATTCGTATTGGGCAAGTGTCATGAAGAATTTTATTATTGGTAAAGGCATGTGGGGGCATATCTCCGGCTCTATAACCAAGCCTCCAGATCCCGAAGCTAACGGTTATGCCATAGCCTTAGCCACTTGGGAACGAGAAAATGCTCAAATTCTTGGGAACGAGAAAATGCTCAAATTCTTACTTGGTGCCATAACTCTGTTGAACATAGCATCGGTATGAATTTTTCGAAACTTGATACGGCGAAGAAAGTATGGGATTACTTGCAAGGTATGTATCTTGAGTCCAATTTTGCCAAGCAATATCAACTTGAGATGTCCATTCGGTATGCCACCCAGCGTGATAAATCCATTCAGGAATTTTACAACAAGATGACAAGTTATTGGGATCAACTGGCTCTTATGGAACCCGCTGAGTTATAGGTTCTTGATTGTTATGTCAAGTACCACGAGAAACAACAACTAGTTCAATTTCTCGTGGCACTTCGTGATCAATTTGAGCCCCTTCGCGGAGCTCTTCTTCATCGTTCTCCTTTACCCTCAATGGATGGTGCCGTTCATGAACTTATTGCCGAAGAAACTAGGTTCAAGGTGGCTACAGTTGCATCTCCTTCACAGTCTATGTTTGCCACCCCGCCTAATCTGACTCCAGCACCTCTCTTGCCCACTCCATGTTCTCCTCTAATTCGGGTCATTGGACAGCCAAAACCCCAAGTTGCTATGGATCAATGCAACTTTTGCCATCAAAAGGGACATTGGAGGAATACATGTCCTAAGCTTCTCCAACATAAAGGGCGTAACCCATCCTTTTCGACTGCCTCGTCATCTCATCATCCCTCTACTGCCTTTGTAGTTCCTACCTCTGGTATTACCCCACTGCTTAAGCAATTTCAACAATTTCAGGCTTTCATGGCTGCAACCCAACGGGATTCTCAACAAGCCTTTGCCATGACCACCACTCCCTTAGGTTTGCCTAATCTTCCTGCTTCAGGTATATCACCCACGACATGGATTTTTTATTCTGGGTGTTCACATCATATGACTTCTCATCTATCGTTTCTTAGCAATTATATTTCTCCCAGTAATCCCATTAGTATTGCTACTGCAAATGGCTCTCCTATGCATGTTGTTTCTATCGACTCTATTATACTCCATCCATTGCTTTCATTACCCCTCCCTAATGTTTTCTATGTTCCTCACCTATCCTTAAGCCTTATCTCTATAAGTCAGTTGTCTAATTCTAACTTTGACGTTTTGTTCTCTTCTTCTGGTTGTGTTGTGCAGGATTGGGCATCCAAGAAGCAGATTGGGACAAACCGTAGAGTTGGTGATCTTTACACTCTAGAGAGCTTGCTTATTCCTGTTAGAAATAATACCTCGACATGATTTAATTATTTATTATTTTGATGATGCCAAGATTAAGATGATAACTTAATGTGAACCAAAGGTTGAATGAAAATATGATACTTGTGTGTACGGTTCTAAATCTTAGTCTAGCATACCATTATCATGAAATGGCTATTGAATGGTATCATTGATCACATTGGAAGTATATTTCGTGATAAGAAATTTGTATGAGAAGTTTTATGATGGTTTGGCTTGAGTACAGTACACAGGATTCAAATGCAACAGGGTGCGGTTGACCGACCACAATTTGTGGTCAACTGGGCATGTGGTTGACGGGCCAGGCGGTCAACCGGGACCATCGTGCGGTCAACCAGTCACTGTTTTGTACGAAAATCTGCTAACTTATTTTTTGCAAGGATTTGATTGATCAAATCTTTCCTTTGGTGATTCAAATATTCGATTCTAAGAAAATAGAAGGTGGAAAGATTGACGTAATCAATTTTGGAAGAGATTGAGGCTCCTTGAAGATCCGCATCACATAGGCTAGGATTTATATATCCCTAAGCTGCGATTGTAGAGGACTCTCTCAAATCACTGTGCTCTCACGCGACTAAAAGCTACTCCCTACAAACAGAGATATTCTCTCACAATTGTTGAAAGTTGTGTTCGAATTCTGAGTGAGATTTTGTGAGAAAATGAGTGAAATTATACACTGTGTTCAACATAACTCCTCATTCTTCTCCGTTCCAAACTGTTGCTAATATTCTGTATAGTTCTCTTCACTTATTTGTATCAGTGAGTTGTGTGTGAGGTTTGTGGAGTGCAAATCTTGAATAATCGAGTTTGGGGATAAAGACTCGACGGTTCGGTTAGCTCATCGGGAAAGCTAACAGGAAGAAAAGGCTGTAAGGGTTTGTGCGACACCCAAAGTCGTTCGAGTTCTCACGTGACTCCTAGGGAGTGGACTAGGCTGGGCAGTGGACACGCTCAGACCGAACCACTATACATCGTTTGCATCTTCTCTTCCCTATCCTTATTTATGCATTGACTATTATACTGTGTGATGTTATATCTGTTTTGATTTAATCATTGATTGACCCTAAATAATTTTTAGTAGAAAATAATTTTGAAACCCAATTCACCCCCCCTCTTGGGTTGCCACCTGGGTAACAATTCCCATAGAGCCTATTTCCACTGCTTTATCGTCGTTTCGTTTAGATGCAAAATCCTCTCCTTTTTATCTTTGGCATTCTAGATTAGGGCATTTGTGAAAGTTTGAAACTTTTAATTGAGTCAGGTTGTTTGAGTCATATTTCTGTTAGTGACATTTCTGAATGCAGTGGTTGTAAGTTTGCGAAATTGTCTGCTCCCCCTTTTAATAAAAGTACCTGTGTCTCTACATCTCTTTTTCAAATTATGCACACTGATTTATGGGGTACTTTCCCCGTGGCAACTAAGGGTGAGTCAATGTATTATGTTTCTTTTGTTGATGACTATAGTCGATATACCTGGGTTTACTTGTTAACACACAAATCTGATTTTTTTAAAGTTTACCGCAACTTTCACATGATGGTACAAACTCAATTTTCTACCTCGGTCAAAATCCTTCAGTCTGATTTGGGTGAGGAGTACTTTTTTTCTGATGTTACTGATTTCTTAGCAACTCATGGGGTCATTCACCAGTCTTCATATTCTGATACTCCGACCCAAAATGGTCGAGTTGAGCGAAAGCATTGTCACCTCATTGACACTGCTCGCTCTCTTCTCCTCTCATCCTGTGTTCTGTCTACATTTTTGGGTGAAGCTGTGCTCACTGCCGCATATCTTCTCACACTTCTACTGGCTTGGTTCTTCTTCTGCTATACGTGAATGATATGATTATCACTGGTTCTCACCTCACCGATAACAAGGTTGTTGACACTCCCATTGAGTTGCATGTCAAGTTCTCTAATTTTGATGGGAGTCCCCTCGACAATCCTATGGCATATCTTGAATTGGTCGGCTGTTTGGTATATCTCACTGTGACTCGGCCTGACATTGCTTATACAATTCTTATTGTCAATTAGTTTGTCTCTGCTCCTTGCACTACCCATTGGGTGGCCTTACAACGTATCCTGCGCTATGTTTGCTGCACCCTCTACCAGTGTTTACTTCTCTCTTCTACTTCAAGTCTGACTCTTCGCGCCTATGCCGACGTTGATTGGGCAGGCGATGTTACTGATCGCAAATCTACTTCTGGCCTTTGTATTTTTCTCGGGGATTCTCTCATCTCTTGGAAAAGCAAGAAACAAACCGTTATTGCCCGCTCAACGACTAAAGCTGAATACCGCACCATGTCTCAGGTTACTGTTGAAGTGGTTTGGTTGCGTTGGCTCTTATCTGACATGGGTGTTGATTTCCACTCCCCTACACCCCTTTACTGTAACAACAAGAGCGCCATCCAAATCGCTCATAATTCCGTCTTTCACGAGCGTGCCAAGCATATTGAGATTGATTGTCACTTCATTCGCCAACACCTTCAGGCCGGCACCATTGACCTGCCTTTCGTCCCCTCCACCCTTCAGCTAGCCGACTTCTTCACCAAGACTCACACGGCTGCTCGATTTCGCTTTCTCCTTGGCCAACTCACGACTCTCTCCGCTCTCTCGTCCTGAGTTTGAAGGGGGATGTGAGCCTATATGTGTGTTTTACATTTAAGGGCATTATAGTCTTTTCCTACTACTAGGGTTTCCTAGATATTTTCTTAAGGCTTAGCCGTCTTTCCTTTTTTATTAGGGTTCTATTTAATAAGTCCTAAACCTTGTATTATTTTTTTAAGAACAGTAGTTATGAAATAAGATTCAGCATTATTATCAACGGCACACAGGGAATCTGCAGGCACTCGTTCGAGATAAGCTTGAGTCATAGCTTGACAACAGCCCATAGAGGTAACAGTGACAAGAAGACGGTAGCCTAGTGTTAAGGCTAACTAGTCGACATATTTATACTCACCCAAGAAAAGAGTTCATTTCACTGACCTCCACCAGAGGTTTGTGACAAATGTACTGACCTCCTTTACTTATATTGACATTATCTAGCTACCCCTTCTGTTATCTTTCTGTTTGAAACCCTAACAAAATCAGGTGATATCAACAAACTAAATTGATCAACTACTAAAACCCTACTAGGGATGGCAATTCCATCTGATTCGGTCCGCGCCCCATTTATTACTGTATACAAAATATATGTTATTCATATATTTATCCTTATAACCACTAAATATATGTTTTGGGAATTTTTTTATCATAATTTGAATGAAATTACAAAAAAATATTTTTTTTCCCATGGAAAGTTTTTGGCACAAGACACATCCATGATCCTCTTTGTGTGTGTGTCCGAGGGGAGGGGAAGAGGGCGGAGGTAATTTGTCGTTCGGAGGCGGGGATAGTCAAATCCGTCCCCAATTCACCTCGTTGCCATCCGCATCCCCTACCCACAACCCCTTGTTGTATACCCTTTAATTCACCACCCATATTCACCTTACCCATAACTACCACTGACACTCCACTTTACCCAGAACCTCACTGCCACCTCACCTACAACCACCACGTGCACCTCTCACCGCCTATACTTACACAATCATCTTCTAAACAATTTTTGTCATCTTCAAAAAACCAATTACACACTACACCAACCCCATCAACTCAATCCTCTCATTGCCCATAAATTTCCATACTAAGTGCTCAATTTGAGATTCCCTTTTGTTACTGCTACTAAAAGAGCATAGTCTTCTCCATCTCAGCAATCGATCTAAGTGACCCTAATTTTTATTTCTCAAAATTGCATTTGGTGTGATAATTTGTTTCCATAAATAGTGTTCACATCTCAAAACCATCAATTGGGACAACTAGGAATTTTACTTTTGGACAGAGAATAACCAGCAAGGAGAGTCATTTCACAGTTGACTACCACAACAACGAAGTACCCCAATTGGGGTTAATTGGGGTTTAGGTTGGGGCTAAATTCGACACTTGAGAGATCCTAGAAAAATTAGGAGTATTGTGGGTGTGCTATTGGTGGTTTTGAGCACTGATTGGTTTTTTGTTTTGGTTTTTTTCGTGTCAATTCACCATCATTGTCTTAATTTCCATATTTACGTATGTATGTGATTTCAACTTTGATGATTCTTGATTTTTGCATTTTTCTTGTTTAACTCACCGTATATAGACGTTATCTTTTGAGCTTTGTGGGTTCTTACTTTTAGATTTTTTATTATGCAATTCCTCATGTTTTTCTTCATCTAATGTCATGTATGAATGTTATGATCCACACTGGTCAATATGTATGTTCGTGTTTTATTAGCTTTGATGAGTCTAGTTGGTTCATAAATATGCTTTGGAATCTATATATGCTTCATTTATGTATATTAGCTTTTATTGGTATATGTATGTTTGTATGTCATTAGCTTAGAGGGGGGTGTCCATGGCTGCGATGATAGCATCGGGTGGCTGCACAAAAACGTTGCAGGCAGAGAAAAAATGGGGAAGAAAGGAGGGGGTCAATGGGTTCAACAACTTTTATTTAATATGAGTTTATGTCTTTATTTTAAGGGTGCTTTCAACATTCAACCACCAAACATAACACCTTTGAAAGACATTTAACAGGAGAATCTTACTAATACTTTCAAAAGCAAGGGAGGGCAGTGGTATTACAGATCCCTACCTCAGGGGAGGTACCTGCATTTATCGGAAACTTCAGGAAAGGTAAGTAAAATCAACATGAAGGTCCACTAAAGAAATGCATGTAGATTTATACTTAAGAAGGTATAACAGTGGCAAGGAGTTGGCACAATCAGATGTAATAATCCAAGTCATACCACTAAAAGAAGTTGCTGAGAAAAAAAAATGTCTAGACAAACCTGAACTTCTTCTCCAATTTTTCATTTTCCTCGGAGCGCAGTAATCTTTCCCCAAGGACTTTGCATTCATCTCTACAGGACGCCAGCTCATTTCTCACCTACACGTATCATATTTATCATCAACACATGAAAGATATCAATTCATAAGTAAGATTTGTAATAGAACTGCTGACAGCAAGCTTAATATTTGTCATAACATGGATACTGGCTAACATCTCATGATACTTGTGATTTTTTGTTTTTTGGTGAAGCAAAATCATATACCAAGAAGAAGAAAAACAGAAACACCTAGTTCAGGGCAGCCCCTTGCCTAACAAACCAAACCTACATAGGCATTCCATAATAGGAACAAAAATAGACTAAGAGTAAATTGTGCTTTAAAAGACCGTGACACGAAATCAGGAATAACATTTATAATGTCCATTAAGAAGCCATTTCAAGCAAATCAAAAGGCCGAATCTTCAAAGGCTTGAGGTCCTAAGTTCGTGACATTCATCCATAATATAATCATATCAAATTAACATGTTTATAATTGTTTTATGCAGTTTATAAGCATTTGACAGATGCTAACATAAAGAACCTGAAGGCTACTCATATCGAAATGTCAAGGTTTTTATTTGGAAAAGAACTGATAGATTAATTGCAAAACATGATTGCACCTACCAGCATTGTGGGACAACCTAACCTCGTGCTCCTGTAAGTTCTTAAGCATTACTGGACAAGTTCTATATTACAAGGAATGTCTTCTGCGAACATCAGCTATGAAGTTAGCAGAGCAAAAATACGAAGTTACAAATTTCCATTTTGCTTATAAATCTTGCAAAATCCGGACGTATCAGAATAATTGGCAAGAAGAAAATATCCCCATTTTCTTGTCAAAATACTCCTTCAGAAACCCCCAAAAGGAGTTAATTTTCTGCTAGAGTGCATACATCACTCAAAGCTCCAGTTGAAAATATTGAACGTAGGTGCCAAATTAGTTAAGGAAAAAAAATCTTCTTCAACTAAATATATGTACAGTCAAAATATGTACAGTCAAAAATATGTAGAGCCAAGGAGATGAAAAATAGAAGAATCCATAAATTGCCGAACTGACCCTAACTTGAGGGGAAAAATAGCTGACAGATAATAGGTCCTGTTCAAGAGGAACGGATCCTGTCAAATATTTCCTATCTTCTATATTTTTTATAAAGAAAAAAGTATGAATTTTTTACAGCCAAAAAAAAATCTGAGACTAACATATGACATTCTAAAAAATAAATTAAGTGCATTAAGTTGAATCTTAATCATACTGTACTAGATATCAAATAAAAATCGATATTAAAACCTAGAATATGAAGTTATGAAATAAAGACAATGATTTTTGTAACCTTACTCATATCATTTAAGTCTATGTTATCAAACGGAAGGCCGCAATTAATATGGGAAGGAAAAAAACTGCAAACAAGAAGGTATTAGCTTAACTACACCTCACAAAGTAAGCATATTGAAGACTACTTGTACCTTTAACTTGTCCAACGTAACATTTATATTCTTAAAGTTGTTTTTTAACACATCAAAACCTTGTGGTGATTTGAAACTTCAAAATTTACACATTGTCCTACAGGACCAGAAAATAAAGGCCCCGATATTACACAGACGAAGAGATATGAGGTACATCAAAACAGCTGTTCACACCTTTCCGCAATTTTTTCCGCCTTGATTATTGGAAAACAATTTAATAGGAAGTGACTCACAAAGAAGCTAAGGCAGAAATCATGTGACGTCCAATCCTGATTGCAAAATGGTGCTAATACAAAATCCTCAATTGCCGCAGGAGGGAAGGCAGCAACAGTTAGGAAAAAGTAAATGTAAGGGACAGTTAAACCCATATGTGGAAAGAAAAGAACAGAGATAAGGGAAAATCAATGTGACCAGACCCAAAGCTTTGATACCAATAAGTGCAGAATGAAATACAGAGAAAACACACACAAGGGCCACAGCCTAATGCACAAGCTACTCTTTCAACACTGATCAACCCAATCCAACTGATACAATGCCAAAGCTCTTATTTATAGGTTAAGAACTGTAACTACCAATGATGTTTATTAGACCAAAAAGTCTTCTACAAAGGCATTAGGCCCTCGGACTTCACTCGGATTTTGAAGCAGATGTTAACCTTCCAATCAACCAAGTGTTATGCCCTCGAGTTTCCCTCATTATTATTGGAAAGATAGGAAAACTGCTTTTAGACATGAGAAGGTACACTATCCTACGAAGGAGTGAGGTCTCAAAGGCCTTTTTTTCAACCCAATTATCCCCTAGGGGACTCTTCATCCCAATAAGTAAAAACTTTTGCAGAAGACATGTTGCTCTTTGATATATAAGGAAATCAGAATTTAATACAAATTAAACAACTTTTCAGCTGCCCCTTGAGCGCCCTTTGGGTGGCTTCAAGGGGGACTTTAAATTTGGCCAACAAAGTAGGGCTGCTGAAAAATTCAAGCCGGCATTTGGCAGAGGCCAATGAATAAGTCAAAAACACCTCTACTCAAACCCAAAAATAGGCCCCCTGCTAGAGTGGAAAGATCAACTTTGCCGATCGGTGAGACATTCCAATTAGTGCAGAGTAATACTTTGGTGATTGAATCCAAGTCTCATAGTGAATTAGGAATCAAAATAGGGCCAGTAAGACAAAATCTCATGCAATTTAAGAAAATATGCGTCCTAATTTGATGCCAAATGCAACAGAACTGTAATTGAAAGTTTAACAAATACTTGACTTCATCTCGGGGCCAAATTCTTCATCCATAGCACTTAAATACTTACTCTAGTCAGTCGAGCCCATTATAATATCCAACACGTCCCACCAACGTAGCCCGTGTTTAAGGAAATAAATTGCTATCACCAGTTAACGTAAATCCTATACTGATTCCTTCAAGATGTATATAGTGGTAACATTGAGTATACAACTTTCGTCCTTCCCCATCCAACTCCTACATGCAAACAAGAGGGGAAAGCAAATGCTTTCCTAAAATCACACAACTCTTCTTTTCCCTCCCAATTTTCCAGTACATGGCAGCAAATTGACCGTTTTCCATCAACCCGCTCCCTCTGCGTTTTACTACACAACCATTTCTCCCCTTCTTCCAACGAACCCATATGATCCAACTTCCTCCATTGGGCAACAAGGCTTGTGGTAGAGCTATTATATACATTACGCTTAAGAAGTTTCATATCCACATATTTTACAATATGAAGAGAAAAGAAAGGAGGAAAAAATACACATTTACATCGGTAAAATGAACTGAAATATATGAATGTACTAATAGATTTCTTGTCATATTCGTGATTTGTTTTTCAAAATCTTCCAGATCCTATCGTGTTAGATTCTACTTCTTAATAGGTACATAGGGACACTTGAACATGACTTATAGTGATAGAATGGAAAAAAAATTACTTCCTTGGGGTGTCCCTCATGTGAGTTTAGGACTCGTGTTCACTGGGTATAGTGTTTTCCTTGCTTGACCTACTTTACCTATAAGCCAGGCTATGTGAGCAACTAGGAGCCTCAAAATAAAAATCTTCCAAAACGAACTTCCATCCTACAAATGGCCACCAATTAAGGTTTAACATCTAACAATACAGTAAGGCCTCATGGAAAGACAACTCAGACAGCTTTTAAGTAATTCTATCCAAATTAGAGACATACTCTTTGACATTTATTTCAAGGTTGTTTAAATTTTACCTTTGACATTTCTTTTGACAATAGCATAAGCTCTGCATTGTAAAATCTGGATTTCTCTTCCATGGCCTCAATGGAAGCTTTCTCCTTAGCAGACCATATAGCCTTATCTTCCTCCGTTGACAAAAGGGCTTCAGTAAGTTGCTACAAAACATAAGATAATTAGGGTGATCGATACTGCAAGAAACTTGGCTTTAAAATAAAAGACTCTCTTTAGCAAAACATTCAGCTACCATTGCCAAATCCTCCTTTTCTTCAACTAGCTTTTTGATAGAACCTTCTATTTTATGATTGTAGGAATTTGACTCTTCTAAGCGTAATCTCTGGAGTAAGAAGCAAAAGAAAAGACAGATTAGATGGATGGAATAAACATGCTTTCTTGTGGCGAGATGACTGGTAAAAGTTTAAAAAGAATTGAAACATGGAAATCACAAAAAGACAGATAAAAAGATGGAAAGCTTACAAGATTTGAAACATCTTCTTGCAATGTACTCAGCTCTGAGTTTGACAAGCTCAGCTTTTCAGATAAGGCTTCCAGGTCTAATGTCAGACTTTCAGTTCTAGTAACAGCCACATCCTTCGCCTCCTTTGCCGCTGCTAATTCCTCTTCCAAAGAAGCAATAGTTGTCTCCATCTCAAATGCAAGAACTTCCAGCCTTTTGTAATCTTCCTAACAACAGAAAACAGAAATGGATTCAGAACTCTAGACCATGACTTGTTTAGAATAGTTACACACATGCAGCAGCCAAACGAGACCAAAGCCTCTGGTAATCCTTCCCACATTAGCAGACTCAATGACATCGACAGAAAACAAACCATCATTTTCGGAAACGTGGTCCATAAGGAAAGACCATAAATAGCATAGCTACTGTTAAAGAGTTATTTTAATATATATGTCAATTGAGGGTAGATTATTCTTTAGGTTTGCTTTTCCTTGTAACCTACTCTTCCTTTTTATATATCAACATTATATGGCTTGGGGTTGATTAACACCCTAACCACTTCTCTCATTCATCTAACTAACATGTATCAGAGCAATAAAACCTAACCCTAAACCAAGCCTCACAGCCGCCACCTACTACTCAAAGCCCTAGTCTCATTGTAACCCTAGCTTCGCCAGACCACCACAAGACCTCGTTGGAGGTCGCCGAAGGCTAGACCTTGTCGGAGTCGGTGACCACAACTAGACCTCAAGAAAAGTGTCGCCTACGTTTGTCGGCCCTCTTCAACATGAGACAAGGCTTATACAAGCCTCGTCAGAGGTTGCCAGCCAGGATAAGGCGATGCCAACCTACATCTAAGGCTTCTTCAGTCTCGATCTACATTTGATGCCTTCTCCAATCTCGATCTAGGTTTCTTTGCTTTTGCCAGGACCTAATCTATGTACCGTGATAGTTGATCGATGATAGTTGATGCCTTCTCCCTTGTTCGGCGCTGATTATTATGACTATAGTATGTTTTGACAATCTTGTTCTGCTTATTGTTGGTCAGGTTGATCTGATATTTATCACTGTGCCTTGTTGGTAAGTTTATAGTTGGTCATTGGATAGTATTGTTTTCGAGCTAATTGTTGAGATTCTGCTCCTTGCTATTCCAGCTATTCCATCATTTATTTATAGTCAAGTTCTAGATCTACATCTACTCTTACTGCTAACTTTTTTGGTTTCCCTTGGTCTCCTGAGATGTGATCTATCACTTCTACGAGGTCGAATGATAAAATTATGCTACTTGGCCTAAGGATATTGAGTTATATTATATTGACAAGATGCAGTTTAGTTTTTTAAGCAATGATCTCTCTTAAGCTACTAATTCTAAGTTTGTTGCATGGACGCTGAGGATGCTAGAGTTCGTATAAAAATGGATTAGTATGGACCCTCAGATAAGTGGTACCTTAGTTTTCCTACCACTGCCCAACTCATTTGGCGTCAGGCTGAGGAGTTATATTCATTTTTAATAATTTGCGCAAGACTTATGATCTTCAATAGACTTATTTCTCTTTATCCCTTGGTGGTTTATCTTTGGAGAATTATTAAGCTCAATTTTGAGGTATTTGCAAGTAGCTCAATATTTGTCAGCCAAATTCTGTTGATATCAATGTTATGCACCGCGAGCATGAGTCTATGCATGTGGCACGATTCTTATCTGGTTTGCCTTCATCCTACGATCCTATTCGGTCTCAACTTCTAGGTGCTTGGGATTTACCCTCTCTCGGTGAGGTGTTCAACCATCTTCGTTAGACATCTATATCTGAGATTGGTTCTAGGACTGCTCTGCTCCATAGTTATTAAAGGCAAGAGGCGCACCGAGGCGCAAAGGTCTCTTAGAGCCTAGGCGCGAGGCACGGGCTTTATTGAAGCAAGGCGCACCTAGTCAAGAAAAAAAACAAATATAACATATACAATAAGTAATATAACAGTGTACTGCTGAAAGTATATATTATATAGCATATACAATATCTATAGATATACAATATAGTATATACACAGTGCTGAAAGTATATACAATATATATCGATAATATATAGTACATACATCAATAATATAGTAATATACTACATATCCAGTGCATATATAGATATATATCAATAATATAGTAATATCCGGTGCATATAATATAGTAATATACTACATATTCAGTACATACAGCATATATAGATACATATACAGATTATAGACAGTTTTATAATACAGGTTATACTATAGATAGTTCATATATACAGATTATACTATAAACACTGCATATATAGATATATATATATTGTTGGAACTTATGGCTCATATGGGCAGGCCAGAAACTTAATTGTGTTAGAGTTAATATTCCTAATTTAAACAAAGCGCGCGAAAGGCGCCTAGGCTCATAAAGCCCGCGCCTCGTTCAAGTCACCTCGCCCGGCACCCTTAGGAGCGCATGGGTTGCGCCTCGCGCCGAGGCGCGCCTTTTACAACTATGCTCTGCTCTAGCTACTACGGTCTCTCATGGTTATCTTTCTCAAAGTTTTAACTGCGATGGTCAATAGTCTGCAGGAAGTGGCCAAGGCGACTTTGGTCGTGATTCTGGTAAAGGTGAGTTGTGGTTGTGGCCGTGACTATAGTCGTGGTGGTCATGCATCATGGGAGGTAGACGCGGTCATGGTCGTGTTCCACGCCATTGCACTTCTTGTAATGGTGATAATCATATTGTTGAGTTTTGTTGGAAACTTCATGGTCACCCTTCTACACATCATGTTACCGTTTCTGAGGATGATGGCCACCCCTTCCAAGTCTTTCTAGCTTAGGGGTACCGCATGGTTAACATTCTAAAGGATCACTATCATCGCCTATTAGCTACACATTCATCTCAAATTCCATCAACTTCCATTGCTATGTTCCCTAGAAAGGTCAACATCTTGTTTGTCTTGCTACTCCTACTCTTTGGATTATCGATTCTGGTGCTCTGATCATATGGCGGGTGCTTCTATTGCTTTGTCTAGTTGTCATTTCTTCTGGCCACCCTTCTCGTGTCACCTTAGCTGATGGTTCTTCATCTAATGTTCCTGGTCTAGGTTTCGTCACTTTAAAGTCATTGATTTTGTCAAACATACATGTTCCTTGTTTTCCTTTTAGTCTTACGTAAGCCAGTAAAATTACTAAATCGTTGAATTGTTCCGTCACATTATTTCTAATTGTTGTCTTTCAGTATCTCAAGATGGGAGGAAGGTTGGTGGCAGAGCTAAGCATGATGGTCTGTACTACTTTGGTAATGACAACCTCCCTAGTTCGGTTACACTTCAGTCTTCAATCCCACCCTACCAACGTCGTCATCGACTTAGTCATCCATCACTGCAAAACCTTAAACGGATGGTAATGTCGTGTGGTTGAATCGAGCTCCTTTCAAGTGAAGTGTGCGAGTTTGGTAAAAATCACAGTGTCTACTTTTTCCCAAGGTTAGAGTGTCGTTCGTCCAATTCTTTTCAAGTATTACATTGTAATATTGAGGGTCCAATGCATGTTTCGCCACACTTTGCTTTTCAATATTTTGTTATTTTAGTAAATGATTACTCATGTGTCACTTATGTTAATCTTATGAAAGAGCGCCCAAAGTTGAACTCTATTTTAAAATATTTTATATGGAAATAAAAACTCAATTTAATTTTCCAATTCGTATTTTTGTATTGATAGTGCTCTTGAATATTTTCGTGATGTAGTATCAACATTTTTTAATGATCATGATATTATTGGTCAATACTCTTTTGCCCGAATTCCACAACAAAATGAAGTTGTCGATCGAAAGTTGCAACACATGCTAGAGGTCACATGGGCTCTATTATTTCAAATCTTTTTGGAGTGATGCCCTCATTGCTGGTAATCTTGTTTACCAAATGGCTTCTACGGTTTAGAGGCTAGATACCATACAGTGTGCTATTTCTGTGGCGGGTACTGAAGACGAGGTGTTTGCTCATCCTCATAATGGTACTTAAAAGTTTGTTCTTCTTCCTCCTGAAAAACAACTTTCAAGTGTCATTGGGTGTTAACTGTTAATTAACATTGTTTAGTAACATCAGGATGGGACTGTTGAGCGTTACAAAGCCGGTCTCATTGCAAAGGTCTATACTCAAACTTATGGTGTTTTGACTATGCGGTGACTTTTTCACATGTTGCCAAGATTGGCTTTATTCTCATTATTTGTCTTGCTACCACTCTTGGTTGACCCTTGTTCCAACTTGGATGTCAATAATGCCTTTTTGCATGGTGATGTGCAGTTTTTTTAAGAATGTGTTGCTCAAAGGAAATGTAATCAAGTGTGTCGCCTCCAAAAAGTACTTTTTGGGCTCAAATAGTCTCGTAGGGTTTGGTTTGGGAAGTTCAGGGATGTCGTCTTGCACTTTGGCATGCGTCTTTATTAGTCCAACCATTCTATCATTTCTCCCACACTTGACAAAGGGAAAATATTGTCGATTGTCTATCTGGATGACATCATTAGTATAGGTGATGATCAACAAGGTATTATCAAACTAAAAGATTTTCTACACTAGCGGTTTCATAATACTTCTAGGGTATTGAGGTAGCAAGATCAAATGATGGAATTAGTTTTTGTCCCAGAGAAAGTATGTTTGGGATATTTTAGAGAAGACTGACTTATTGGGATCAAGACAGGTAGATACCCCTATGGATTCTACTTTCAAATTGTGTGTTGATCTGGGGAAGTTGCTCTTTAATCCTGACCATTATCATTGTCCGGTTGGTAAGTTGAATTATCTTACCATCACGCAATCTAATATCAGTAAGCTTGGTAAGTCAGTTTATGTCTGACCCTCGACTTCCTCATTGGGAAGTTATTCTTCGCATTGTGAAGTATCTTAAGGCTCATCCGGAATGGGGCTTCTTTTAACGAACCAGCGGCCATTTGTGGGTTGAGGCCTTTAGTGATTCAGATGAGGCAAGAGGAATATCTGACCGGAGGTCTACTGCAGGCTATTGTGTTTTTCTCGGTGGTAAATGTGTTAATTGGAGGAATAAGAAGCAAGCAATTGTAGTTTGGTCTAGTGCACAAGCAGAATACCGAGCCATGGCACGCACTACATGTGAGATGATTTATTATGATCCTTGCAGAGTAGGTTTTGATTTATTGCGAAGTAGATTTACTGTGATAACTTAGCATCCATTCACATTGCATCTAATCCTATTTTTAATCAAAAAACAAAAACATTGAGATAGATTATTACCTTGTTCGAGAAAAGGTAGTCAATGGTGTGATAGCCACTCTGTTTGTGCCCACAAGTGTCCAATTAGCTAATATATTTACTAAGTCCTTATGCAAACCACATTTAGAGCTACTACGTAATAGGCTGGGTCTTTGTGATATTTATGTTCAGCTTGAAAGGAATGTTAAAGAGTTATTTTAATATATTTGTTAAGCGAGGGTATTATTAGTCTTTAGGCTTGCGTTTGCTTGTAACCTCCCTTCCTTTTTATATCAACATTATAGGGTGGAGGGTTGATTAATACCCTAAACATTTTCCTCATTCATCTAAAAGCTACACTTGGGACTAGAAGAATACCATTGCTTGACTAGAGAGCAGTTGAAGGAAAAAGGAAAAGATGAAATCATGGCTAAGTAAAAAATGCCAAACACACAAGAGGATCGGGTCAACGAATCAAAATATCCACGCCAGAAACAACTGTGTTGCTGATATATGTCCTAATTTGTTGTTGTGAAGTTTTCGTATAGGTGAAGTTTAGATATTACTGTGAAAGTAGAGTAGCATTATTTATCGTTTTGTTTACCTTTTAAGGGTAGTGCAATCATTTTGCCCTATTAGGATAAATAGGGTTAGCCTATATGAACAGTGTTAGCCTTGTACGATTCTCAGATTGATCGAATGGAATAAAATCTCTTCTCTTTTTTATCTATCATAGTATCAGAGCATTAGGTTTACGATTTGCATCAGCCACAGCAGTTGGAGCACCTCTCCCATCTGAAAACCCAAAAAGAGCTACGTATTTATGAAAAAATTTATTGTGGGTAAGGGATTGTGGGTATATGTAGATGGTGCAGTAGTGCAGCCTTCTTATCCTAAAGTAAAAAAGGTATGCAACTGTTTTTGCAAAATGGGATATGGAAAATGCACAGATTCTTACTTGGTTTCACAATTCTGTAGAACTAACTACTGGCATGAATTTTTCTAAATCCAATACAGCGAGGAAATTGTGGGATTATTTACTAACTATGTATCTTAAAATTGAGTTTTGCTACATTGTATGAGCTTGAGATGTCTATCCGGAGTGTCACTCAAAAGGATAAATCGATTCAGGAATTTTACGAGGAGATGACTAATTATTAGAATCAGTTAGCCTATGGAACCTTCAGACTTCCAATTACTTGATAGCTATGTGCACTATTGTGAAAAACAAAGTCTTGTGCACCTACTCATGGCTCTTCGGGCTCAATTTGAGCCCCTTTGTAGAACCATTTTGCATTGGTCCCCCTTACCCTTAGTTGATGATGCAGTACGTGAGCTTATTACAGAGGAAACTAAGCTGAAAGTGTCTTATGAATCTCCCGTTCATCCATCTTTGCTACTCCAGTTGCTGCATGCCTCCATCTAGTTAGTATTTAGCACCTATCATACCTACTCTAGCTTCACATCTGATTCATGTCACTGGGAAGCAAAACCCATCCTAGCTAGGGATGAGCGTAGCTTTTGTCATCAGAAGGGCCACTGAAAGAATGTGTGGCCCAAACTTGCTCAACCTAAGAGACCCAACTATTCTCATTCGACCACTTCATCACTTTCTTGGCCACCACAGTACTTCCATCGTCCTCCATTAGCCCTCGCAGTATCTACTTCTGGCAAACTCTATCTTCCCTATCCTTTGAGCAACATGAGTAGTTTCAAGCTTTCTTGGTTGTCACCGAAAAGGGTCCTAAACAAACTTCTGCTATGACTACCACTCACCCAAGTTTAGTCCTAACACCACGAGTATCTTATAAACAACATGGATTCTTGATTCTGATTCTACCCATCATATGTCCCTCAATTTGTCTCTTCTTAGTAACTGCATTTTCCCTACTTCCTCTTTAGTATTGCCACCGATATAGTGTTTAGTTTATTGGTGTCTAATTTATTGCGAACGGCATTATGGTTTATTCCGCATATTTTATGCCCATAGAGTTTGGGGTGTGACACTTTAAGCCTTATTTTGATAAGTCAAGTGTCTGGTTCGGATTTTGATATTTTATTCTCTTCTTCTAGTTGTGTTGTGCAGAGTCGGGTGTCCAAGAAATAGATTGGGACCGGCCGTAAAGTTGGTATCGTCTTTTTCTTTGGATGAAAAATCATCTCCTTTTTATCTTTGACATTCTAGATTATGACATCTGTCTAGTGAGCATTTCAAACTTTTAATTAAGTGTGGTCTTTCGGGTACAAATTCTATAAGTGAAATTTCTAAGTACAGTGATTATAAGTTTACTAGAATGTCTGTTTTTCCGTTAATAAAAGTAATTTTGTTTTTACCTCTCCTTTTCAGATTGTTCACACTGATTTTTAGGTTCCTTGCCTATTGCAACCAAGGGTGGTTCTATGTATTATATTTCTTTTATCGACAATTATAGTCAGCACACTTGGGCTTATCTACTAACACCCCAAATCTGAATTTTTCAAAGTTATTGCACTTTCACAATATGGTGAAAATTAATTTTCAACTACGATCAAAATCTTTCGGTCTGATTTAGATAGGAAATACTTTCTTTTTGAGTTTACAAACTTTTTAGCTACTCATGGCACTATTCACCAATTATATTCACTAATCCTTATGTTTTGATATTCACGCCCAAAATGGTCGAGCTAAGAAGCACCGTCATCTCATGGACACTGCTAGAATTCTTCTTATTCTCTCATCATTTGTTCTCTTTGTATTTTGAGAAGAAGTTGTGCTCAATGAAACCTCTCTTCTGAATCATATGCGTACTTTTCTCTATGTCACTTGCCCATACAAGCGTCTCTATGACTAGATTCCCAATTATGCTCTTCTCTATGTACTTAGCTCTACTTGCTTTGTCCTTCTCCCCAAGAGGGACCGCAGTAAGCTCAATGCTCGTTGTGCTCTCTGTATTTTCTCAGGGTATGACATAAATCAAAAAGGTTAACGTTGCTACGACTCTGTGACAAGAAAGTTGTATGTGTCCAGGTATTTTATTTTTCTCGAGCATTTGCCATATTTCTCTCTTCCACTCAAACTAACACTTGTTGCTAAGTAAAACTTAGTTCTTATTGATCCATTTCATGCTGAGGTCTCCTCCAACAAGTACATCTCTACTCTCGAAGTATCTGATCTTTCTGCTGCCTCTTCTACTCCCTCTACTGCTACTTTAGTTATGTCTTCTCCTTTAGTCTACTCTCGTCGTCGTGCAAATCCTTTTGCTCCAGCTCCCAACTCTATGGCCCATCAACTTGCCTCTTTGGATCATGATCTGTTTGACCACCATTATCCTACTCACGCTCATCGTCACTTGGTAAGACTTGGCTTTACTAAACTTATTTCTCTTATTCCTACCATTCCTTTCTATCTCGTATCCATACCTATTTTGAACACAAGTCATATAAAGAAGCTTGAAATGATCCTAATTGGGTGAATGCCATGAATGATGAGGTTACTGCCCTTGCTAAAACTTAAACTCTGCCCTTGCTAAAACTCAAACTTGGGATTTAGTATCAGAGCTGTTAGAATATTAGAATAAGATAGTTGGGTTAATCTCACATTGGTTTTGTGAAAAAACTTGTAGTCTATGCACTCTATATAAATAAAGCTATTGTGTTAGGGTGTTTGAATCATCCTATACACTTCTCTCTTTCTTTTATATCCCTCCATCCTAGATAAAATCCTAACCCTAGAAATAAAAGCCTAACCTTACTCCGCCCTAGATAAAACCTTAACCCTAAACATAAAACCTAATCTCCAGCCCCCTAAGCTACTGCCCCCACCTGCTGCCCTCTCTGTTGCAGCCGCCGCCAGCCACCACAGTCGTCCAGCACTGCCGCCAGCCGCCCCTCCTGCTGCTGCTGCCCGCCTACTGTTCTCTGGATCCAACCGCCAGCCGCCATCCCTGCTCCAGCCGCCAGCCACCAGGCACCCAGCCACCAACCCTTGTTGCGGCTATCTTCCTTGCTGTAGTTGTCTCCCTTACTGCTGTTGTCCCGCTGTTTTTGCCCCCTTGGTTGATCTATGTGCTCTACGCACTGCGATTGATTATCGCGATCTGTATGTCTTCTTATTGATTTGATCGGATCTACCTATTTTCATCTATTTGTATGACGTTATCCCTCGTTACTTGGTTGCTTGCTTGAGGCGGTTGTTGGTTCCTTTTTTTATCTATTGGTTGATCTTTTACTTTGTGG
>JABCMJ010016055.1:3727-20865 GCA_014822125.1 Arbutus unedo
TACTCTTTACGTTTCATTGTGCTTTTATGTGCTGGCTTCAATTTCCATTCATGCTTTCCCCTAGGATATGTAATTTTTTGATTTTCCAGCGCTGTTCACGTACGAACAGTGCCCCTGAACCCATCCCAACAACTTTTCGGTGACCTTGTCCCATCACTCTGATAAGTCCCAAGCCCTTTTTCTTATCCGCTCAACACTTCTGTTGAACACCTTTGGTGTCAGTCTTCTCGTCCTTGTATTTCGACTCTGAACCCTTGTACCTTTCTTAGTTCCTCCCATGGCATTGAGGAGAAGCAAGTTTCAAGATCGGTTCGGATCTTACGCTAATAGACAGGTTTTTCGGAATAGATACAATGTCCCAGATGATGTACAACTTTCATTGCTAAAAATCGAAGTCGCACCTACTTATCGATCTGATCGCATCCACATCTGTATGATGGCTACCATTGAAGGGGGGTTCGATTCCCCTTTCATCTGTGGCTTTGGCGAGCCTTCCACAAGCTCAACCTTGCTCCCTATAAGGTGTCTATAAACATTTTTAGGATTATTATGTCAATCATTTGGCTGAAAGAGCTGTATGGTATTGACTTCAATTTCTGCGATATTTTCAGTGTCTATTACTGCCTCGAAAAATGCCAAATCCAAGAGACACCACCTCCAAAGTCAGCCATGATATGGATTGTTGATCATTGGTCTGCCCGATTCAGACAAATATGCCAGGGACGTGCTTGAAGTTACTGACAACTTCCAGTTCGGCCCGGACGAGCACGAGTTCCCCATCCCCTGCATTCCATGGGTTTTAGGTATCGTTCGTTTCCACCTTTGAATCAAATGATATTATTCTTTTACGCTAGGCACTGATTCCCTTTTTTTGCAGACAAGGACGCTATTAGTCATCTACATGCCGAATCTCACCCCGCTCAAATTTTTCAAGGTTTTTAGATCCCCATCATGGACTGAGATGTTCTAGAAATTTTGGAGTTCAAGCCCCACTATAAGCGTACGCTTGAAGACTACCGAGCCAAATGGGCTTCTTCCAGCAAATTTCAGCAATATCTTGATCGGATGGACATCCCAGTTGACGCCACGCAACCAAGAATAGAGCACATTCTATGCCAAATGGCCATGTCAACCTCCTCACGCTTTGTCAACCCAGTGTCTGCAACCCCTTCTCCTCTAGTGGTCGTCACTCGGTTTCACTTTGCGATGTCGAGAGGAGTTTGTCGAGTAGGATGCCAAACGTTCATCCCCTGTTCGGTCTGCTACCTCTGGCGGAGAATAGGCAGGTTTTATCGAAGCTGTGCCTTGGAGGCCTAATTTTAGGGCTAGCAAGATAGAGGTCATGAGCTCTAGCTCTATTGCTGAGGGCGGGGTCGCTCATGTTCTGGCTCATTCGGTCCTGCTGCCAAAGGACGTTGAAGTGATGCTGACAACCATGAAGGCCCTTCACCGAAGAGCTTTGCAAGACGCTCTCTCGGTAAGTTTTTGTTGCCTTACGTTTTTAGCAGCCCCAAACTTTTGTTGTTTCTGATGCTGTCCGTCTTTTTCTTTCAGACCGTCCAAGCTCTCTCGGCCTTTGATCAGCATCGTTTTGAGACGATGAAAGGTTACCAGCCGATTTGTTCAACAGTTGACTACCAAGAAAGAGCTGCGAAGACAATGGGAACTGGAGATCACCTAGGTGAAGGATGAGGTGGGTCAGCTAACCTCAAATATGGATGTCGCTCGGAATACCAACGACGTTCTACTAAAGGAGGCCGAAGAGCTGTGAGAAAAGCATAAAGAAATGGCGACGACAAACTACAATGTCAATTTCGATGAGGCCGAACACCAATGTGAGGATGAGCTCATAAAGGCTCAGGATATTATATATCGATGCAACTAGGTTGACGCTCTGAAGGTTGTCATTGTTGCCGCCAACTCACCATTCCTACAGGCTCTTCCTACCTTTACAAGTGCAGCTCTGACCGCTACTCCTGCTGCTGCTAAAGACAGTCTCCCAGTTGGTCGGTTGGAGGAGGTGGTACCTGCTGCCCCTCGAGGGGAGGAGGTTCTCGCTGATTAGTATCTTTAATTTTCTTTGCCATTTCTTCTTACTTAATTGACACCAAACTGTGGCCTTTGGTCGGTATTTTGTGTACTTGTTGTCCCCCTGTATTATTGTTTTGTTAATTTTGGAATGCTTTTTCTGATCTCTTTTGTCTTGTAACTCAAGGCCAAAACCCCTGTAATTTGTATCTTTTTAATTCAGACACCATTAACTTATATCATTTGGCCGATCCGCCTGTAATTTTTATCATTTTATTTCGGCTGACACGCCTTTCAGATTTTCTTTGCATTGGTTGGTGTGCCAATTGCCCCATTTCCTCTCCCATTGAGGGTTTGGAAACTGGTGCTTTATTGCAGATGCTTAGTGGTTCAAATGTCTCGGCTACCCATCTGTTGGCCTTAGGGCTCCAAAAGTGGACCCTAGCCTTTCGCGAGCTCCTCGATCGTCCATGGTTGGTCTAGGGCTCCTTCGATCAAGGACCCTAACCTTCAATGTTGTACTATTGGTACGTTCGTAAGGATGGCAAAGTAGAAAAGTAGAATTTATTGACATACAATTTGCCATAGCTCGCTACAAAAGATGGAATTTGGATAAAAGAAAACAACTATTGGTAGTATTTTCTAAGGTTGACTGCATTCTAGGAATTTGGCATGGCTTTCTTAGTCATGTCTTCCAGGCGATAGGCCCCCGTGTCGATCTGCTCCATAATTTTGTAAGGTCCCTCCTAATTTGGACCAAGTTTGCTATTGGACTGCTTATTTGTGTTGGCCACTACTTTTCTTAATACTAAATCATCTAGCCAAAATGCCCACTGCAGTACCCCTTGATTGCACCATTTGGCCACCTCTTGCTGATGGGCAGCCAGACTGATGCGGGCTTGGTCACGTCTCTCTTCAGCCAAATCTAGATCCTTGGTAATTTCCTGGCTATTCTGATCTTCATTGAAATGTTCGGTCTAGATGGTCAGCAGTCTTATTTCGAGTGGGATGATGGCGTCCATGCCGAATACTAGGGTGGATGGAGTTTTTCCTGTGGTTCAGTATGCCCAAAGCACACTTGGTAGTTCTTCTGCCCATCATCCCTTTGCTGCCAGCAACTTTTTCTTGATGCCCGATACCACCATCTTGTTGGAAGCTTCAGCTTGTCCGTTACTCTGCGGATAACATAGTGTGGAACTGTAGAATTTGATCTTATGTTCAGCACAGAAGTCGGTAAAGAGACCTCCTACAAGCTGAGCTCTGCTGTCTGAAACGAAGGCGTAAGGAATGCCAAATTGGGAGAAAGTATTTTTCCAAGCAAACCTCTTGACATCCTTTTCTTCAATGGTGACCAGTGGTTCGGCCTCCACCCATTTGATGAAGTAGTTGGTGGATGTGATGAGAAATTTGAACCCGCCTGGTGCCGTCGGCTGTTTTCCTAGTATGTCCAGTCCCCATTATGCAAATGGCCATGGACTTGTCAGAGGTGTAAGTGCCTCGGCATGTTACTGAATGAGTGGAAAGAAGCGCTGGCATTTGTTGCATTTTTGCACGAACTTCTTTGTGTCTTCCATCATTTTTGGCCACCAGTAACCCTAAGTGCTTGCTCGGTGGGCTAAGGACCGTCCACCTAACTGGTAACTACAGCTTTCGACATGAATTTCATACAGTAATTCTCTGTCATTGCTTGGTGTACACAGTATAGGTGCAACCTGGTGAACGACCGCCGATAGAGCTTGATTTTCAGCGAGACCCCGAATTGGGCCGACTTGTGAACTATGCAGTGTGCCTCCCTCTTGTTGGCTGGCAATCGATCTTCTGTCAAGTAAGAGATGATTGGGTCCCTCCAGTTTGGATTGTGTTCGGTCATCAATAGTTCAATGGATTCTAAGGGTTTGATACTTGGTCAAAAAAATGTATTGATCGAGATAGTTTGGTGATCATTGACTTCTGCAGCCGAAGCCACGCTTACCAACACGTCGGCATGTGAGTTATGCTCTTTGGCAACTTCTTCGACTTGGACCTTCTGAAATTTTTGAATCAATTCAATATATTTGCTCATTTACTTACTCATCCGTTCGTCCTTGGCTTCATACTCTCTAGAAATTTGATTTACTACCAATTGTGAATCATTGTGGATGACAAGTTCGTCTGCGTTGACCGCTTCGATTGTTCGGAGTCCTACTAGAAGAGCTTCATACTCGGCGTCATTATTGGTAGCATAAAAGTCAAGTTGAATGGCCTGCTCGTGAAGGATGATCTCTGGTGAAATGAGTAACACCCCTGCGCCAGCTTCCTTATCGTTGGATGCTCCATCCACGTACAATGTCCAAATATTTCCATCGAACCCATCCTTGTCCATATGAGGCACTTCTGTTTGTTCGGTGGTGGCAACGATATTTGGCCAAGGCGTGAATTCGGCCACAAAGTCGACCAATGTCTAAGCTTTGATGGCCATTCAGGACTGATATCTGATGTCGAAATTCCCCAACTCAATCGCCCATTGAGATATCCCTCCTGAGAGATCGGCCCTTTTGAGTATGGCTTTTAGCGGGTATTCAGTAAGGACTATGATCGGGTGCCCGTAAAAGTAAGGAGCCAGCTTCCTGGATGCCACTACGAGTGCCAAAGCGAGCTTTTCAAGCATAAGGTACCTAGTTTTAGCGCCCAACAAGGCTTTGCTTGCGTAATACAAGGGACTATCCTCGGATTCAGTACATCGACCTAGTACTGAGCTGACATTGTGGAGAGATACAGCCAAGTAAAGAAAGAGTGTTTCATCAACAACAGGCTTAGTCAGGAGCGGAGCCGTGGTGAGATACTCTTTAAGCTGAATGAGGGCTTCGTTGCATTCCATGGAAATTATGACGGCCGTTCTTCTTCAAGCATTCAAAGAATGGTCGGCATTTATTAGATGCACAAACCGATGTCATCATGCCGAGCTGTCCAGAGAAGGGTCTGTTCGACAATATGTCGGCCCAAGCCCCATGTTGCCGACATGGCCCATTCCTCTGCCCAGACCAACTTTCATTTAACGAAGGGATGTTTTGGCCCTATATTTATGCCCTCCACAATACCTTTAGCCAATAGTCTGAGATTATGTAACTGATTGAATATCGACCCAGCAAGACAAAGACATTCTACTGTGCACTCAGATCATACTGACTTCACCCTATCTAAATCCTCAAATAGTGATTTCACCAAGTCAGGTACCAACGAACCTTAGCTGCTTCCCCTTTATCGCCTCATGGATGCCAAAGACACTGGTCATCACTCCCTCGGGATCTAGAGCTGCATTCACAAGTGGCCTCCAAGTTACCTCCAACTGAATACACCCACATCCTAGTTGGGATGCTTCCATAAAAACAACGGGTCAATGCCCAAAACAAGGCATTGTATGCTAGAAAATACATTCAAAATCACAGATTCGTTTGTTCATTCGTGCGTCAAAATCAAGGATCTATTTGTGTGTTCTTTCGTGTGTCAAAATCTGTTTATTTGCTGGAGAGAGAACGAACAAACCTAGGAGCTAGATCCTAATGGAAAGAGAGAGGGTTTCAAATGCACTGGAAGACTGAATGGACGGGAGACAGTTTGACATGATGAAAAATTAGGGCCAACCAATTCTGACCCTTGGGTAAAAGTTAATTTGTGTCTATATAGTTTGAAAAAACACCCTTGTATTATTATATAGATGTTGTAAAGTGTGCGAGCCTCCCTACTTCTTTTGGTAATGGCTGGTCATTGTACAGCAGCCCTTTGGCTAAGACTCTAAATCCTCAACTGCTGTGACAAACTCTCTCAAGCAAATCTTAAAGGAGGATCAAAATTTCAGGTGACTTTTTCTAACATTGTTTGCTTTAAAAAACTACAGTCCATCCTTTGCTAAGAAGCGTGGACAACTCTCCAGGTCTATGTATATGTGTTTGGCACGTGTTGGCACACAAACACACTTAGACATGTGAAAATAGGTGTCCGGTCTTTTAATTGTTTTCAGGTGGACATGTATAAGACACGCTTTGAGTTAGGATGCAATTTTTTAAACCTTAAAAATGGGGTCAAAACTTCATTTTTGGAGTGAATTTTTTTCTATGCAGTGATTCAATGAATACCACGTTGTATTTTTTTTCTAAATGTGTTTTATTGGTTGATGCAAGTTCTTTTCACATCTTCTCTCCCCCACAAAACGGTTAGGCGGTGAGACAGTGAACTGATCGGCAGCATGTTAGTGAAGTGGTAGTCAATTTTAAGTTTCCGTATGCACACTCTAACCGTTGAGTATCAACAATCACCGTTCACATCATCGCCAGATTGACATATATAGATATCTTTACCATACTCTTTGATTTTAACGGACACCAAACATAAAATTTTCTTTCTTAAACTAACTTTCGTTTTTTCGTTCTTAAATTCCTAACGACTTGGTCGAGCGTTACTTAGGTAAAAAGCAGGTTTCATTGGCTAACATTCGATTGATGGAACTTTTCACAACTCTGAACTTCTTACACAAGGGTTATAGTTTTGTTCGTATGAGTTGAGAGGCGGTTAATTTACGATTGGTAATTGTTTGTTATCTTCAAATCTAGAGATCTTTTTTTACCCCTTCAGTTTTTGTTTTCAAATCATGCATCTATATACATGAGTTTTGCGAGAAAAGTTCTGCTTAATCAGTAATTATTTTTACTTATGTATATTTGTTTAAGAGAATTTATGTTTCAAAGTTTTACATTTTTGGTAGTCGAGATATATTATAGTAATTATTTAGCATTTCGGATTTTTAAACAGATGATATGATAGGAAACAGGGTTAGAGTGGTTTGGCCCACAATACCACCGATCACCAGCTATTTTTAACTTGCGTTCAACACATTTTGATGTTTTTCCTTTCTAGGTACTGATTTGGTGATTGTATGCAGGTTTGAATGGAAATCCCTCCTATTGAGCAAGTAATATTATACATGGATTTGATATGAGTGGTGGTTATCATTTTGTTATTTGGTTCATGGGTAATGTACTTATTGCATTTAGAGTACTTTGTTTTCATTGATTGTTGTAAGAATGTATTTTTCTTTAATTTACTTAATTAAATTGATTTGATGAATAGAAAGTTTTGAAGGTAATCGAAAAAAATGATCACTCCTGGAATAGCATTAGGAAATCAAAGTTCAATATAAATGTCTTCATAACGTCTTGCCCCGTGCCTTGCTTATACGTTCTTATTATTTTGCTATTATTATTTTTACAGAGAGGTTGATTTTCTCAATCAATATGGAAAGCTAAGAACTCACTATCTAGCAGAAACAATGCTCTCTTAATATAGTGGACATGTGATCTGTAAAATAATAAACTGTCAAAGAACTCTCTGCTGTTGTGGCAGGAAGACACTCCGATAATTAAGTCCGACAAAATTCACAAGAACGAATGAGTTCAAGCTAACATTCTCTATTAGCTAGTCAATTAATGTGTTAAAGTGTACATTTCTTCATGAATCTGGATCCTTATTTATAGATTTTGTAACTTAACCTTTTTAATTCTCCTAGGACACTGATTCCTCATCAGAATTGGAGTAGGACTACCTTCTGATTCGCACTAATGAGATAACTCCAAATTGATTCTTATCCAAGAAGTCATCTTCTATCATTAGAGTTTTGTTGAATCAATACTTCTCATATTAATCGAGTTGGCTGTGGATTTCTCATTCATATATGATTAGCGCTGTATCTCGACTTGTTCGGAAGTATGCCTTATTTTGGATTGACAATCCCTCATTGCCTTTCTCGGGTCGATGGTATCTCGAACGGTCCTTCTTAGGTCGGCAAGATGTTGGGCCACCTTTCTTAGGTCAGATGCTTACCAAGCCACCTTCCTCAAATCGGCTGGTCACATATTTGACTTTTTCAACCTGAATATAATATGGATAACCCCTCTTAGGTCGTCACTATTCTCACGTGGTCGGCACATGTATCCTGATGTATTCATAGTTCTTCGCCGAAATAAATCATTTACCGAGGGGGTATTAATGCATTTTTTCAATTATATTTTACTCTCGCCAAATGTCCCCTAGTTTTGGTTGCTGTCCACTGAACTAAAGGAGCAAGTGAAGCTATATGAAATCGCTCATAAGAGATATTTTCTTATTTTGAATTGCTAATTTGCGTAATCGTTGTGTGGAACCTGCTTCGTCACATTAAATGCGACGTGACCGTTTGTCAGCTTTTTATGGAAAGACACACTTCTCGCGCGTGCAAAAAGTGCCATTTGATGTCCCCTGGTAATTAATTTGAATTCTAGGGGTGAATAACCTAAACGCCTTTTCCTCCTCATTCCCTTAGTATTCTCATTTCCTTCTTCATTTTCTTTCATCGTTCATCGTCTTCTTCATCACTCATCTATAAGTCGTCTGAAACACTTCTCGTCTTTCTCGTTTTTCTTGTATATGCTCTTCTCGAACTCATCCTCTGAGTCTAGGAATCTTTCATAGGCACTTCGCCACTCCGGCGAGCATAGCTAAATTCCGTCACCATTATAACATTCTAGATGATGCAGGAGTAGAAATTAACAGACCAGAGACTCACCTTGAAATACGGGATTAGGATGCGATCCATATTCCCCTAATGGCCATCATTGAAGGTGGAGTAAGATTTCCTTTTCATCCTTTGCTTCGTAGGGTTTTAGCTTGTTATCGACTGAACCTGATGCAAATTTTCATAAACACTTATCGCATAATCAAGGGTATTATGCGTTTGAATGAACTGTGTAACACTAACCTTAATCTCTAGGATATCAATTTTAAGTACGATATGTCATATCATAGTGGTGAAATGTGGCACCTCAAATCTCATAGAGGTCGTGAGAAAATAGTTACCCACCTAATTGATTCGAATAGAGGGAATGATGATGACTTCCTGGTTGTTTCTGGCAATTGGGAGTTCGCTTCAGATGAATCTAAGCACACATGAATTCCTATGCCTTGCCGCTTCGGGCAGCCTCGTTAGTTCTTGTTCTTTCTTTTAAAATGCCATTACGCCTTCTCGGCATAGATTTATAACTCCTGTGTTCTCGTTCTATTTTTTTAGCTTCTAAGGTTGGCGACCCGATGCAACACATCTGGAGGATCTGAGGAAGGTTCTGAAGTATAAAGGCATTGAAGGTCAACTACAGCCCCAATTGGCCGAAGTCCTCCTTTGGTACAATCCATCTTACCGAGGGTACATCAAGGATAAGGCTTACGTTGCTACTGTTGTTGCCAAACAACCTGATCTTTCTGTCCTCGAAGGTATTCCTTTGCCTTACCTTAGGGAACCTCAACGTGTCAAGATCGCTGCTGCAGGGGATGCTCTGAGCTCTTCTTCAACTTTCTCTTCAACGGGTGATTCTCAATCCCGATCTTGGCCTATTTGGAATATTGAAGACGAGGAAGAGGTCAATCAAGAGATCATGTCGAGAAACCCAAACATGCCAAACCTGAGAGAATTAATGAAGCAGAAGAATAAGGCCGCCGCTGAAGAGAGAAAAAAAGCTATGCCTTCTGAGGCCAAGAAACCCTCTAGAGTCATTGTGGCCATGAGAAAGGCTGAAGAAGCTGACACACAGGAGGGCGTGTCCTTACTTATTGCCGAGGCCACTGAAGAAACTATCGATCCTAAAAGGAGAAGGTTGATGAAGGCTCATGCTACAGGGTCTTCTAAAGGCTGGGGAAAGCCCAGGGCTCCTAAGATGGCTGACACTTGGGCCCACATCCTCCTGGTTAATGATCTCACGCCCATCATTATTGCCGACATTGCTGGTGACCTGGGCGTTGCTCAAATCCTTGCTAATGCGATGATGCTACCAAAGGATGTGGAACCTTATAGTGAATTTGATGATCGAACACTAATGCGGACCACCATTGCACATTGCATTTTTGTAAGTGTTTAGCGTTTATAACTCTTCTCACCCTCGCTCTATTTCTCATGATGTGTGTTGTTTGTTCAAACCATTCAGAAGACTATGCTGAGTCTTGGGCAGAGCCAAGATTGGAAGATGTGGCTGATGTCTACCAAAGCTGAGGCTCGTTATTGGAAACTCAAATTTTCTAAAGCCCAAGATGAGGCCGATGACTACAAGAAGAAGGCTCAGGAGGTCATGTAGAGAGCTGAGTCCTTTAGCCATTTGCTAGCTGAGGAGAAAAAGAATGCCGCCAAGGTTCTCTCTGACGTATCTTTCTTGAAGTCGAAGCATGCTAAGGAGATTTCTACACTGAAAACTGAGGTTCATAAGCAGGGGATGGATGAAGCTGCTAAGGATTTTTTGAGTTATCGGATCCCCGATCTCCAGGAGGAGTTCTTGATGTTGCATGATTGTCTTTATTTTCAATGTACTTATTTTGCATGTCTGGACTAGTTGTCGTCTTATGACTTTAAAGCTGGCTTTTGCGGCTGATCTGAATTCTGTTTATCTTGAATGGTATTGCATTTTAATGCTATCGTTTCTTTTGCTTTTGTTGTTAAATATACTTTTCTCAAGTAAATCTTGTTCGAGCTACTGTCAAGATTGAGTTAATGGTTCTCTCAAGTATAATTAGGGCAAACTTTTCTCGAGTTTGAATACCTTTCTTAAGTGTGAACATATTCTTTTTGAGTATCACTTACTTGGGCTTTTTCTAAGCTCGGGTAAATACTGTTCCCACATATGGTTTCTCTAAACTTTTTTGAAGTTTTAAGTTGGTACTTTCCTCAAGTACGCTATATTCTAAATTTTTCTAAAGTTCAGGCATATACTTTCCTCAAGTATGATTTGTTCTAAACTTTTCTTAAGTTCTAGCACATACTTTTCTCAAGTATGGTTTGTTACTTTTCTCAAGTTCGGGCGCATACTTTTCTCATGTACGATCTGTACTAAACTTTTCCCAAGTTCGAGCACATACTTTTCTCAGGTATGGTTTGTTCTAAACTTTTCTCAAGTTCGGGCACATACTTTCTAAAGTATGATATGTTCTAAATTTTTCTCAAGTTTGAGCACATATTTTTCTCAAGTATGATTTGTTTGAGCTGTTGTTAAGCTTGGATAAATACTTTTCTCAAGCATCAATGAACTTTTGGTTGGAATACTTTTCTCAAGTATGATTAGGGCAAACTTTTCTCAAGTTTAAATACTTTTCTCAAGTATAAATAAAACTTTTGTATATGCTCGAGGAGGTCTCTCTTGCTCCCAGTGAGGCAGTGAAAGTTACCAAGACATTTATTTCCTTACTGGAACTATGTGGAGTAAGTAAAAAAGAAATTGTACTTTTATTCATCTAAAGAAGAGCGGTGTAAAGAGAAACAAATGCATGAAGATAAACAAACTGCTGCAAAAATTTCTTGAGGTTGGAGACATTCCAGGTACGCGGAATCTCTTTGTCATCGAGATCTCTGAGCTTGTAGGCACCTCGCCTTAACCTCCTCACAACTCTACAGGAGCCTTCCCAGTTTGTCCCAAGTTTGCTGTTAGCTGGTCTCTCGTGTTACCCATGATTTTGCGGAGTACTAGGTCCCCGACTCAAATTCTATTTGATGGACTCATTTGTTGTATGACTTGGACAAGATGGACTGATAGGATGCCAACCCGATCCTAGCGCCCTCCATTTTCTCTTCGGCAAGATTGAGTTCCACAGCCAGAGCTTTATAATTTCCTCCCTGTTTGATCAATTCCTTTCGGATGGCTGGGAGGCCAATTTCCAGTGGGATGACAGCTTCTGTGCCATATGCAAGTGAATACGGGTGATGCCTGTAGATCGCGTGGCGTGGTCTTATATGCCCATAGGACTAGGGTCAACTCTTCCACCCATCTTTCCTTAGTTTTTTCCAACCTCTTCTTGATACCTTCCAAGATCATTTTGTTGGAAGCTTCTGCATGCCATTGCACTGTAGATATGATACTGAGGCATAGTAATTGCGAATGTTGTACTGGGAGCAGAAGGCTTTGAATTTGTCTTGGAACTGGGTCCCGTTGTCAGAGACGATAGAGCATGGGATCCCAAACCTGGTAATGATGTTCTGCCAGATGAACTTCTCTACATTCTTCTTTGTGATCTTTGCGAGTGGCTCGGCTTCAATCCACTTGGTGAAGTAATTAGTGCCAACCATGAGGTACTTACTTTTGCCTATAACTTTTGGTTGGGGACCAACAATGTCTAGGGCCCATTGTGCAAAAGGCCATGGGTTTGTGAGCGGTGCGAGGTTGGCAACTAGAAGATAAATAATTGGAGAAAATTTCTTAACACTTTTTGCAAGCCTGCACGTATTTCTTTGTTTCTTCTTGCATGTATGGCTACCAGTATCCCTGGGATATAGCTCAGCGGGCAATGTATCTCCACTCAATGTGGCTGCCACATATTCCTTCGTGAATTTCAAACAGGAACTGCTGGACCAGGCTCGGATGGATGCACTTGAGATAGGGTCCAGTATAAGATTTTCTGTAAAGCTCATGCTTTGGAGAGAGCCAGAAATGCACTGCCTTGATGCATAACTTGTGGGCTTCTTTCTTGTCTTTAGGCACTGTGCCCACTGTGAGATAGGAGATGATTGGATCCATCCAACTAGGGCTGAGCTTGATTTCCATGGCTTTCTTAGCCGTTGGGATATCAATGCTTGTGTAGTTGATGGAATCCACATATGTAGTTCAATGCTCGTCCCGTGGAATTGCTGAAGACAAACATGCTAATGCATCTACGTGTTCGCTCTGCCTTGAGCTAATGTGGGACATCTTGACCTTCTTGAATTTGGACAACTCTTCCTTTGCCTTCTCAGTATAGAAAGTCATCTTTGCATCTTGAGTAGCATGCTCTCCATTCAATTGATTGAGTACGAGCTGGGATTCGCAGTATACCTCTATAGTTGTTGCCCTAGATTGTTGTGCATTTGAGCCTATGGATTAGCGCCTCGTACTCAGCAACGTTGTTGAAAGCACTGAAGTTCAAACAGATGAACTGCTCAAAGTAACATCCATCTAGTTATATGATGACTATGCTAACGTCGGACCCTCGAAAGCAAGCAGATCCGTCGACATATAGTTTCCAGTAGGGTGTTTGATCGGTGTCTGGTTCCTTTTGTGCCCTTAGTTTAGGTGAGCTTGCTTCTGAGATGGCCAATGATTCTTCGACGTGTTCATGTGAGAATTTGGCAACAAAATCTGTCAAGACTTGGCCTTTTGTCACAGTCCTCGAAAGAAACTAAATGTCATATTTTTCGAGCTCGACAGACCAAGTAGCCACTCTCCCCTATAGTTCTGCTTTTCTCAAGACAGTGCTAATTGGGTGTTTGGTCGGCACTTCGATCGTGTGAGCCAAAAAGTAGTCCTGCAATTTCCTGGAAGATACAACCAGGGATAAAATCAATTTTTCCAAGGAGAGGTACCTTGTTTCTGAGTCAAGCACTATCGTACTCGCATAGTAGATAGGTGTTTGCTTGGTATCTTTGCTTTCAAGAGTATTGCACTTACCGCGTGCTCTGAGATAGCAAGGTACAATGTTAGAATATCTCCTTTCTTGGGAGTTATGATTAATTGTGGGTTGGCCAAGTATGCCTTCATTTCATGGAAGGCCTTTTAGCCCTGTCAACCTCTGCACCACTTTCACGGTTCGGGGACTTTGAAGATTTTGCAAGGCTATAATCTGATTGGGATTGGTTTTTATTCCCCTTCTAGTAACCAGATGTCCCACAAATTTCCCTGAGCTGACCCAAAAGGCAAACTTTGAGGCTTTGAGCTTGAGTTTGAACTCCCAAAGTACCTTGAAGGTTTTGTAGAGATCAATGATATGGGTCTCAGCCTCCTCGGATTTGACCACCATATCATCGATATAAACTTTCATGCTCTTCCCAAGTAATTCCTTGAACATGAGCGTATCCAAACTCTGATATGTATCCCTCTAGAAAGCTCATGTGCTTATACCTAGTAGTAACATCCACTAATTGATCTCTCTTGGATAGTTGGAAGCTATCATTGGGACAAGCTTTGTTGAGGTTTGTGAAGTCCACGTAGACCCTCCACTTGCCATTCTTTTTCTTGACTACCACGGTGCTTGATAACCACTCCAGGTAGTTGGCTTGTCTAATTGCTTTGGTAGTTATAGAATTTTAATTTTAAAAGATTGCCTTTATGTTCCTAGTATTAGAAGAAATTCAATTTCAATTTCTAAGTTGGTTAAAAAAGTTTATTTGGTTAATTTCAATAACTTTGTAGTTATTAAATTTAATAAACATTTTATATGTTCTGATTCATAGGTGGATAATCTTTATATTATTAATCCTATCTCTCCCACACTGCAACTGAATGAATTGAATAATATAAATAGTATATCATGTAAGAGAAAGACACCTTATGAATTGAACCAAACATATCTTTGACACCTACGCCTAGGTCATATTAATTTGGAAAGAATTTTTATACTAGTTCAAAATGGACCATTGGGTTCATTGGAAGTAAAGGAACTTCTAGTTTTTGAATCTTGTTTAGAAGGTAAAATGACAAAAAGGCCCATTCTCAGCCAAAGGGTATAGAGCCAAAGAGCCGTTGGAATTGGTTCACTCTAATTTGTGTGGACCTATGAACGTCCAAGTAGGAGGTGGCTTTGAATATTTCATCAATTTTATTGATGATTATTCAAGGTATGAGTACATTTATTTGAGGCACCGTAAGTCCAAAACCTTTAAAAAATTTAAAGAGTATAGGGCAAAAATGGAGAAGCTTCTTGAAAAATGTATCATGACACGACGATCTAATTGTGGTGCTAAATACCTCTTGGGAAAGTTTAGGGACTACTTATCTGATGAGGGGATTACATCCCAGTTGTCCGCACCTAGTATGCCACAGTAAAATGGTGTAGTCGAAAGAAGGAATAGGACTCTTATGGACATTGTAAGATCTATGATGAGTTATTTAGATTTACTTATTTTATTTTGGGGACATGCATTAAAAACAGCGATAAATATTCTTAACTTGGTACCATCTAAGTCAGTAGCTTCTACTCTCACAAAACTGTGAACTTGGCACAAACCTATTCTAAGGCATGTTTGGATTTGGGGTACTCCAGTACATGTGTTAAAAGGGAACGCAGATAAGTTGGAATCAAGGACAGAAGTTTGTTTCTTTGTAGGGTACCCTAGAGGAATGAAGGATGGTTTACTTTATAGTCCTAAGGATCAGAAGGTCATCGTTAGCACCAATGCCCGATAATTAGAGGAGAACTATGTTATGGATTACAAGCCCAGAAGTAAGATTGTTCTAGAAGAATTGAGAGGAGAGAGACCAACGCAAATTTCCTTAGCACCATTAGTGTAAGAAGAAACTCCACAAGAAACAATAATTGACACAACGGTGCCTTGTGATAGTGGGATGGTTATTATTCAACCCGATCGGTACATGTTTTTGGGAGAATCATTTAATAGAATCCCTAGGGGTCTGGATGCCGAACCCTGAACTACAATGAAGCAATGTAAGATACAAATGTGAAACTTTGGCGAAAGACTATGAATTTAGAAATGGAGTCTATGTACTCTAATCAAGTGTAGGATCTTGTAGAACGACCCATAGGAATAAAACTCATTGGATGCAAGTGCATCTATAAGAAAAAGAGAGGAGTGGACGAGAAGGTGGAAGCCTTTAAAGCTAGGCTTGTAGCGAAAGGTTTTACTCCAAAATAATGGATCAACTATGAGGAAATTTTTTTGCCAATAGCTATGCTGAAGTCCATTCGGATTCTCTTATCCATTGTGGCTCATCTCAATTATGAGATTTGGCAAATGGATGTCAAGACTGCATTCCTTAATGGCAATCTGGATAAATGCATATACATTGTGCAACCAGTTGGATCTATAGTAAAAGGCCAAGAGCACATGGTTTGCAAGCTTAAGAAGTCCATTAAGGTCTTGGAACATTCATTTTGATCAGGCGATCAAATCTTTTTATTTTGATCAAAGTTTAGATGAGTCGTGTGTATACAAGAGATGCAATGAAAAAGTAGTGGTGTTCTTAGTACTATATGTAGATGATATCTTACTCATCGAAAATGATGTGGGAGTATTATCTTCAATGAAGGTGTGTCAAGTAAACAATGTTGGGATTATCACAAGTTAGTTATATTGATACGATTCTTGCTCGATTTGGCATGCAAGATTCCAAGAAAGGGTTCTTCCCTTTCAGACATGGAATCTATCTGTCCAAGGATCAGTGTCCTAAAACACTTGAAGAGGAAGACAAGATGAGAGTAGTTTCTTATGCTTTTATGGTAGGAAGCCTTATGTATGCTATGCTCTGTACTAGACCTGATATCTACTTTGTTGTAGGCATGGTTAGTAGATTTCAGTCTAATCTTGGATAAGAACATTGGACTACGGTAAAACATATTTTGAAGTACCTAAAAAGGACTAGAAATTATATGTTGGTTTAGTAGTTAGACAGTCTAATGTCTTATGGGCATACAGACTCAGACTTTATGTTAGAGAAGGATTCTAGAAAGCCTACCCTGGGATATGTGTTTATCCTAGGAGATGGAGCCATAAGTTGGAGGAGTATCAAGCAATCAAGCACTGCTGATTCTACAATGGAGGTTGAATATGTGGCTGTCTCAAAGCCAGCCAAGGTGGTTGTTTAGCTCAAAAACTTCTTAATAGATCTAGATGTTATCCCTTCAGTATAATCAGTTATTACACTTTCACTACAACAAAAAAGAGATCCCATAGTATGCCAAAAATGATATAGATGACTATATATAGCATCTTTATAAATGCTGTATTATCCCATGCTGTTAAAAGTCTCGACAACTATAGCGTTTTGTGAACGCTATTGTAGATAGTCTTTAATAGCGTTTCGTAACTGCTAACATTCATAGCATTTTTTGCACCCTATTGTAGGTACATTTTCAATAGCATTTCTTAACGCTACAATATGTCTTGACATTTAATAGCTTTTTTTGCACGGTGTTATAGCTGTGTCTTTTATAGCGTTTGCTGACTGCTATAACAGATCTAACATTCCATAGCAATATTTTCAAGCTATTGTTCGAACAACTTTTCATAGCGTTTTGTGAACCCTATTGTATATCCTAAATTTCACAGCATTTTAGTGCACGCTATTGTAGACACGTCTTTTGTA
>JABCMJ010016056.1:0-18284 GCA_014822125.1 Arbutus unedo
AAAAATCAGACCGAACCGACGGTTGGGTCTGGTTTACCGGTTTACTCTTAGACCCCTAGAAATAAGTATAGTAGGAATTTCAATTTGTCACAATAAAATAAAAATAAAACATGCCATGGTTTTAAAGAGTCTAGACGTCACTTTTGATTACATAAGCTAAATTTAATGTAAGTATTTTTGTATTACTTTTTTATACATCACTTGAAATACGGCCTGCTTGTTGTATTAAATTAGTGTGAAGTCTACTATAAATTATATTTATTTTCTCAAAATAAGTACTTTATATATTTATGATACACGATTTTCACAAAAAGGAAAAGGAATAACACAATTTGATTGCAGCCCCTTATTAAAAAATTCTAGATGCATCGAAGTGTGTTTAAAATAATCGTATAAAAAACGACATTGGATAATGAGTCTTCGTTTTATTTTTTGGGCAAGTCAACTTCCTTTAACTATTCTAATCAAAAGTAGAGGTGGGATCGAGAAGAATTAAAATTCCAAATTAAAGGCAACAGTGAAGTTTTGTTATGGGTGTAAATGAAAGCTAGCTAATAGGCAGGGATTTCATAATGATTATATAAGGCAGCTGCTACTCGCCCCCCTGCCGACAAAATAAGCGCGGGGGGCATGGTTCATGATTCGTGGGACCTGTTTTAAAAGTGCTCAGATTTTTTTTATTTTAAGTATTTGTGTGATATTAAAATAAATTTCGTATTGTGCAAGTTTTCAATTTTGAAAAATATAAAAAATTATAATATTATTAAAAATAATATTTAAAGATTAACTGCGAGTTCGGTTATTAAAAAAAATTATTATTTTTAATTTTTTAAGTGTTTTAAATTTAAGTATAAATATTTAAATATTTATTCAGCCAATTTATCAATTTGGTATCAGTGTCAAAACGAAAATTTTCACTGCTGCATTTTTCGTGTTTTTCTACTTTTTACCTAATCCCTACCCATCATGTCTGCAAATCCTGACTCAAAAATTTCTCAAAGCCAATAGCCCTCCATTGTGACCATTCAGGAGACTTCTTCTCTAATCATATTAAACTGAATGGTTCTAATTATCGTGTTTGGTCCAAAGTTTTGAAGATGAATATTGTTGGCAAGAAAAAGAAGGGCTATATTACTGGGAGAAAAGATGCACCTAAAGAGAGTAATCCAAGCTATGATGAATGGGAGGTTGAAGATGCTCTTGTGAAGTCTAGGTTAATTAATTCCACGAATGACAAACTAATGTCCCATTTTGTGCAGTGTGGAACGACTAACGATGTTTAGATAACAGTCAGGAGGAGCTATCTTAACTTCTCTGATTCTTCTCAAGTCAATGATTTGATGAGTAAGTCCCTTCAATTGCGTCAAGATGGTCAGCTTGTAGAATACTATAATGAATTGAACTCGATATTTATGAAATTTAATTATCGTCCCAACGAATGACTTGTCCAACATATATTGAGAAACAAAGGAAACGTAATGCTGAGGATCGAGTCTATATGTTTCTTGGAAGCCTTGATCACAATTTAGATCAAGTTAGTAGTCGCGTTTTGGCTACCTCTCCTTTACTAAGTCTGTAAGAAACTTATTCAATGATCCGACGTGAAGAGCAAAGACAACTCACCATGGAAACAGACGAGCGCTCTAAGGCTTTAGCCCTAGCTTTCCAAAGGAACAACTCTCGGCCAACACCTCCTGTTTCTTCTTCCAATTCCTCTTCTTATTTCTGCACTCACTGTAACAGCACCAGGCATACCAAAGATGTTTGCTGGAAGAAGCATGGCTATCCAGAGTGGTACAAACTTAAGCAAGCTAAAAGGAAAAATATGAAATCTGTTCAGGTTGCTCTCATTTACACATCTCCATCTTCTGCTTCTCATGTAACTCAAGTGTCTTTGTAGAAAGGAAATTTTGGTTTGGTCTTTATTTCTGTTGCCACTTACACATGGGTTATTGATTCGGGGTCCACCGATCACATGACTAGTAATTCTTCTTTGCTTGACTCTCTAATGCCTTCACCTATTAAGTTTGTACAGGATACTAATGGGACTCCTATGCCGAATCTCAGAGGCAAGGAACGTCTCACTATCACCATCATTCTTCATGTCTTCTGTTTCATTTGCACCGAATCTTTCTAATAGTCTCGTTTCCATCAGTAAGATTACCAAACATTTTAATTATTCTATAACTTTTCATTCAACTCATCGTGTGTTTCAGGACGATCTTACGAAGATGACGATTGACATTGGTAACAAAAGGGGAGGTCTATACTATTTGGAGGGCACAAGGGACTTAAATCGAAGCATGGTTGTCAAGTAGCAAGAGGTCTTATGCTAGAGTCAATGGGTAACTTTTGGCTTTTTGATGAGGAGAATATTAGAAATATTAAATAAAGATTAATAATGAAAGAACAATGTTTGCTTTCGTTGTTTTACATTTTCTGTTGTTATATGCATATATTTGGTTTTGTCTGATAGTATTTTTTACTGAGTATCACAACTCATATCGTAATTTTTTTATTTTTAGTGTTTTATGCCAGATGTAGAATAGTAGCAAGAGATACAGTCCAAGCAAGAAGAGTCGGACTATGGAAATGAAAGTCTTAGCAAGGCTTGGTTGTCGTACATATAGAAGGCTCTGAGCTTTTATTTTCAAAATTCACATGTAAACCCTGTTTGGGTATCTTAGTAAATTACATATATGCTTTCTCATTTAATAAATTAATATATTTTCTTTTAAAAGTCCATTAAATTTAACAAATCAATCAATTTTTTTTAATAATGCTACCAAAAATTAGAGCATTTCAAAGTCAAAGATCAAATGTCGAGCACAGGGCAACAAACAAGGCATCCAATGAAGATAATAAAAAATCGCAAGTCAATCAAGATAACGATGCATCAAATCTAAGGTTAAAAAGTGCTAACAAAGTTGAAATACTTACAAGAAAAACTCAGAAATACCAACTTCAAATAAAACTAAAACTAAAAACAACTATAACCCTAACTTTGGGCATCATCCCACTCTTCACCCGAGTCGAAAGCACCACCCACCCCTGTTCCAGAGTTGTCTTCAAGATTAAGATCTCAAATCAAGATCTAGATAAGGGTTGATGGCCTCCCTTTCAAGAAGATGAAGCCCGAATTAGAATAAAAATCCAAGGCTTCAGCATACTCCTATGAAACCTTGAAAGCTTTAATGACATCGATTGAAGTTTATTCGAGATTGGCCTTTAACTGCTGGATCTGATCTTTATATTGTTGGGCCTTCAATTGAGCAAATACTCGACCATCTCTTTTAGCGTCAACTTGCCGACCAATCAAGTGAAGTTTATCCTTGACTGTTTAGACTCAGTCTAAAGCCAGCTAGCCGCCTATTTGCCTTAGCCTTTGCAGATCTCTCTCTTTTAGCTTGGAAGGCCTCTCAGGCACAGTCAGCTTCATCTTTCGTTAAATCTCGCTATTTTGGCACCTTGCACACCTCACACTTGTCCAGTGAAGGTGCCTCTTTTAGCTCCTCCATCTTCTTCGTCACCGCCTTCAGCTTCCTATCGACCATCCGAACTAACACGTCAATACCATCCCTGTAGACCTAGTCAAGAGAAGACACTAGTAGTTAACTAAAACCAACTAAGAGATAAAAAATTCTTCATGAACCGGATAGCATAAAGCATACAATTTTGCACCAAGAACTTTGAGGAGATTTCATTCATCAGTAGTATATCAGTCCTCACAAAGGTGCCCAAAGTTTCGCGGGTCATCCTTGGGTTGAGAAGAGCGTTGTTGCCATATCCGCCAGAAAAGAAAAGCCTTTCCTTCCAACTCTTCTTGGAGGAAGCAATCCGAGAAATGAGGTTACGACGCTTGTGCGACTGGAAGTACCACCACCCAACGTCCCCCTTTTGCCTTTTTTGGGTAATAGCAATACAAAAAATCAACAATTAACAAGTCTCGATCGGCTATGCTTGAAGAAAATTAGCCTTTAAGAATTCAACATTAATTGGCTTGTTGCTAAGCTCAAAAAACTCAGCAGGTCTTAGACAAAAGGAGGGAGGGAGATGTAGCCCACATTGCAAGGCGTGCTCTTATAGGCAGACCTCTCTGCCATTGTAAATGCAATCCCTCTCCTCAAAATTTGGGGCTCTCGGTCGAACGATCTCAGGAATACCATAGAAACTCCAAAGGACTTCTTGTCCTGTCCTCATTTTCAAAATAATATAATGAAATGCATTTAATACAAAGACCTCACAAATCTCACCAATTAACTCAAATTACCATTTTCATTGATAGTCAATATAAGTTCATTCAAAGAGTATTACAATTTAAAAGCGGCACTTCTGGCCCAACTAATGCAAAGTATCAAGTTTAAATAGTTACAATAAGATTGCTTCCAATTATAGAAAATGAACAAAAGCAGAGTTACATTACATCTTTAAAAAAATGAGTTCTAAATATACTAAATAACTCCTACAATGATATCTCCCAAAAACATGCATCATCATGCACTCCAAGCAATCTATATCATAGCTCCAAAACAGTACCTAAAAATTAAAGGGATGAGCCATTATGCTCAGTAGAGATGTATATGCCAATATTATGCGAATATAACACGATGCACAATTCACTATGCACCATTCACGATATAGTAATTCCAATAACAAATTTAAAGTTCACATCACGATAAACTAATTCCAATAACAAATTCATAGTTCACATCACAATACAATGATTTCAATAACCAATTCACAATTCACATATCAAATTCCAAATTTACCTTTTTTTCAACTAGCACATCACCCAACGGTGGCAAGATAATACATGTCGTCTATTAGCACAATTCTAAATGGAAGTTAGACAATTTCATTATCTACTAGCACAACTCCAGAGGAAAGCTAGACAAATCCTCATAACTAGCACATTCTCATATGAGACCAGTCGTTACATCGTTCCAATGCGAATACACAATCCACAATCCATATATTAAATTCCCTAATTTCATAACGTCTCAAAAAATCCAGATAACATTCATCATTTAAGTGCTCAAAATAAAAGATATATCATCTCATCATGAACCACAGCCCAATACCATGCATAACAAGTCCAAAATTCTAAAACAAGGTTAAACCAATCAGCCCCAGTCTTTTGAGTGACACAAAAGTCGCTCAAGCGAAAATTAGAAAGTAGAAGCCGCTAGAGCGATGTCAAAGTCACTAAAGCTACTTTGGCAATTTCAGCATTTTGCAGAAAATCGCAGATTTGCTTTCTCAACCAAAAACTGTCAAATTCGACCAATGACACTGCGAAATCAACTAAAATATGCTATAAACACATAATAGAGGTGAAACATTCCCACCTTAAATTTTGAATCGAATGATTTGGTGAAGAATAGAAAACCCTGTCTTCCAAGACTTCTAGAACTCCAAATTTTCTCCCCTGAGCTTTGAATTCAGGATCAAGCTTCGAATACTTGCTACGCACGAATGAATCTCGCAATGTCTTGAAGGAATTTTGGTAATTGTGCAAAAACTCTCTTGATTTGGAGTGAGGTGAGGGAAGGGTTTTAGAGAGAAAGGAGAGCAAAGGGAGTGAGAGAAAAATAAGCCAAAATGAGGTTTTTTGGGCCCCCCGAGTTAGTAAAAAAAATATGATTTCTAAGCCAAAGAAAAGGGCCTCCAAATACCCTAACATTTCTAATAATGCGTACGCAACAAAAAAAAGTTCCTGAGTTCAAGTCTCGAACCACATAAAAACAAATTAACTGCACATATCATAACATATTCCGAATTAATAATTAAAAATTCAAAAAAAAAAAATTACGGATCCTTAAACTTCTAGATTGTTAATCACAATGACTACTATTATCTTAGCATTAAAAACCTTGGTCTCTGACCTTGAAGCGGGGGTGGTGTCTCTAGCCACGACCACTGAAATTGAGTCAACATTCATGAAACATTCCGCAAAAGACTCTTCGGACGAATTAGTGTCAAGGTCAAAATGGTACTTTTCAGTCCATAGAGAATGGAATAGTCTTATTGTTTGCGCAATGTCGAATATACTATTAGTTGCTTTATGGGATTGAGTGTCTCCGGCCCATAAATTGATGGGAAGAAACTTAGGGAAAACCTCCAAAGATCTAATGACCGGTCCCGACTTGGTACATTATTGTGGCACTAGGCACAGTTAGAGTTTACAAAATCTAAACTTTGCTCTTCTTCTTATGGATTGTACAACAGTGAAGTCTAGGTACTGATCCACAGGAAAGTTGGTTCCTGAGTTGGTAATGCTTTTATATTGAGTTTTAGCGCTTAGGACGCCACTCTTTTTAATCTGGACTTTAAGGATTAGAACCTAAAATAAAATACTAAATACAAAATTTTGTTATTGGAAGAAAATAGGCGTAGTCATGAGAGTTACTTCTTCTTTGACTTGAACATAGGATATTTCTTTCTTACTACTCAATCCAAGAATCAAAACTTTATGACATTGGTTGAAAAATTAATCTTTGAAACTCTATTCATGACTAGGATATATAAAAATGTGGGTTTTGTCCTCTAGACAATAAGTCTAGATATAAAGGACATGGAACCAAGCATTGGATATACCAGAATTGATTTCAGGCATAACCAATTACGGCTACAACACTCCACTCTAGGTTCTGAGATCGAAACTTTACTCTCCTCCCACATGCTATGAAAATTATTTGAGAAGGTATCCATGCTCAAGCCATGAGATGAAGGTCATCCTATGACTAGACCTTCTTAATTTAGCCTAGTATACTTAAGGTAAAACTTGCAAAGGAAAGAGAAGAAATGAAAATCATGTTTGAAACTAAGATTGGAATTAAAACTTGTACTTGAAATAGAAAACTAGGCCATGGAAATAAAAATACAATATGGGATCAACATTTAACTTGCTATTACAAACCAGGAGTACAAAACTTGAACAATTACAAGATTTCTAACACACTTTCTAACTCAATCTCTAGCTATCTATTCTTCTCTAATATTGTATCTACACTTTTATCTAAATTGTGTATGAAATTCTCTACCTCTCCCCCTCTCAAAGCTATCAAGAAGTCCTCTTTTTATAAGACTAGCTTCACCTCCCTTTCAATTAAAATATCCTGATAAAAACTTTGTTTGGCCTCTATATTTTGATGAAGAGGCAACTTGTGATATCATTTGGCTTTGGGTTGGTTGAAGCAAGCTTTCTTGATTGGTTCGTGCGGTGGTCAAGATATGCTTCTTGAAAAATGGCCCAAAAGATAGCTGAATGGTCCAAAAAAGATGACCGAATGATCTAAGAAAATTCTTTGAAAGTGAACAAAATCGATTGGTTCGCAAACAAAACGTCCGGATGTTATTGAGAAATATCAGGATGTTTCTCTCTTCTGCCTTCTTAATTATTCATTTTTTCTTCCAAACATCCGGATGTTTGTGTTTTCCATCTGGATGTTTACTTCTTCTGCATTCACCTGCTTGAGTTATATTCGGATTTCTTCAGGATGTTGGTCTACTCTATTAAAACATCTAAATGTTTCTGACCAACATTTGGATCATCAGTGCCTCTGGTTTTTGACTTAGTTTGGCCTACTTAATCAACATCCGGATGTTTAGGGCTTCCATCCGAATGTTTGTCTCTTCTGAGATTCTGGCTTTTAGCTTGTCAATAGGGAACATCTGAATGTTTTGTGACTTTCATCAGTATGTTTTCCTCTTCTGCTCCTTCTGGCCTTGACAGGGTATCCTCCAATTATCCGGATGTTTCTAGGGATCATTCAGATGTTTTTACTTTCTGTCTTCAGTTTCAACAACAGCGCTTCCTTGACTTTTTGGTCACTTTCCTGCTTTTTTTCCGAGCTTCAATCATGCTAACACTTTATTCCGACCTTGGTATGACTTCATAGATCATTTGGGAGTCATGAAGACTTTTCAGAATATTCTTTTAAGCTATTTTTTCTACAACAAGGAGGAACATATCTTACGTACAATATCAGATAAAAACTCAGAACTAATCATGAATATAAGTCTAAATATACTTTGTCAAACTATAGGATATGCAAATATGTGTGCTAATCATCTAACAAAGGAGTACAGACAAGAGTTAGTAAAGATTTCCGATTAGGTGCCGTGGAGAAGTATGTAGAAATTGGCCTTTGGTGTGACTAAAATTAAAAGGAAGAAGGAAGAAAATGCATATTCGGAAGAGGAAACAAAGGTCCAAGGATTGGTCGAAAGCTTAAATACCCTAAGAGGAAGGAACTCTAGAAGAAGAAGAAGTTTTGAAGGATAAAGGAAAAAGGTTTAAACCAAGCAAGTGAATTTTAAAATGGTCCGAAGGGAAAAAGAGGAGCCACCAATCCTGACCATTGTTGAGCGCACTATATTACATAGTAACCTGGCTCAATGTACTCAATTTAATATTTATGTGTATGTAAACAGATTATTCTAGTTGATATTGCGCGCATGGTTATCTTCATATCATTTCAAGTTCTCGAGCATCAATTATATACCCAAAGGCTTTAATTTCACTCAAGAATCCCGGGACCATGACGACGGTGATAAAGGACCGAATGAAGGCCCAGGATGGATAAAAGAGAAGCTGGAACAAGAAAGGCCTGAAAATAGAAGTCAGAAGCATTCTCTATCGATAGAGAATCCTTCCTATCGATAGAGCCCCCTTAAACGGTTCAGGAATCCAGAACTTTCTATCAATTGGGAATAGTCCTATCGATAGAAGAAGGAACTAGAGACCAATTGCACTTGCCTATCGATAGAGGGGTCCTTCCTATCAATAGAGGCCAAATATCAAAAAAATAAAACAGTTCACTTCTCTATTGATAGAGACCCTAGTTCTATCGATAGAGGGCAAATTTTGACTGACCAAATGGACATCTCTATCGATAGCGACCTACCCTCTATCGTTAGAGCCTATCTGACGCGTAATAAATGCATATTTTGGCATTGTACTTCTCATCACATTTTGAGATACTTTTGCCCACGACTTTTGCCTTGGAAGAGGATGCAAATGAGTATTTTTAGCATGACTTTTGTTCCCCTTATGTATGTGTATGGGAGAGATAAGTGGATCTCATCTTTATATTGAAAAAGAGAGACATATTAGATACACAAGTTGAGAGCTTCTGTCTCCAGTTTTTCAAGCTTTTGGGTGTTCTTCATTATTCTCCTAAGATTTTCTTCAAGTTTAAGACATGTTCTCATTTGGGAAGTAAGTTATATAAAGTGTAAGTTTTATCTTGTGTTCTTGCTCTTCCATTTTTAATCTTTCGGCAAGTCGTCGGAATCTTGGCTATTAATCATTTACTTGATTTTTCTACAGATTTTAGAACATCTTGGTGGCATTAACTAATATTTAGTCTATCTATCTTTAATCCCTTTGTGTTCTTCAAAAGTATGAGCAACTAATCTGTTAGGTTAAGTCTAAGGATGGAGTTCACTTAAAGCTAATACTAGTTGGTATCTCCTAAATACTTTTCATGTTTTGTCAATGAACCTATACAAGTTCTTCTTCTTAGAAACAAAAAGGAGGTGTTAAGTTTTTGCATAGTTATTGCCATATTTTTGGTATATCTAATACTTAAGCTTATGTCCTCCCTATTTTGGAATACTTGTTATTGAATTTGGATAAATCTAGAGACACATCCTTTGATCTAAAAAGACTGATTTTCATTGAATATTTTTCGATCTAGAAACCCTAGCCGGAATTTTCTAGATCGAGTTATAAAAGAAGATATTGACTAGTGAAAGTTACGGTGAATGGATTATGAAGAGTAAACCTATCTTTAATCTTGATTTTATTTCCTCACTTAGTTAATACAGTGTTAATCATCACCAAACAAACTTTGAGGTTGACGTCCGAAACGCCGAAAAACTAAATTTGCGAAGCCTTTTATTCTAACTACCTTTCTCCGTGGATCGATACTCCGGACTCTCCACTATACCTCTTTTAAATCTTTGAGGGAAGTCATATTTTAAATATTAAACCTTGACTTAGGCCAGCGCTCTAACGACGCACTTTTGCCGGCTAGTCAACCGTCCTATGTCCAAAGTATGGAGGATCAAGATTCTGCCACGAACGCATGTTTAAGAGGCCTATCTCGGACGTTTGACGTGAAAAGTGAGAGTTGCCAAGATCCCAACACATAGGTAGAATTTAAACACGTCTTGTAATCATTTGATGTGGAGCATCGCCACCATGTAGGATGACGACAGTCACGATCAAGAGAAAACCCTGGCAAGCAAGTGGATGTGCATTAAATAGAAACTAACCGTTACTCCTCGGAAGAAAGATTCCTTGCTTTCGAGCTTGCGCATGATCGAAAATGGAAGACAACTGATGAGCCCAAATTGGCTCGATACTCTATCTCTCGGTAGTCGATTACTTAATACCCAGCTATCCAAGACTCACAACTCGATATTCGTCCGATCAGTAAAATGGTTGTTCAGCACAACATAACCTACAAACATTCAGCCTTCTGGAAGTCACCCCACTCGGCTAGGAGGCACTAATCATCAGAGCCACTTTGCCAGATCCTAGAAATGGCGCCTTACAACACTAGGGCTTCCGAAGACAAAGCCCTGATTTCATGACCCGCTTCTCCCAATATGAGAAGAGGACCGTGATCGGCGATCATAAGCTCGTCTAGGATCCATCCATCCTCTATCCTATAAAAGGGGTTACAAGGCCAATGGCAAGTTACGTTTTGACTCGTACTCTTCATACCATACACCTCTTGTCTCGATTACTGACTTGATCGTCAAAGGGTCATTTTCTAGAAACCACACACTAGCCTTAGGACTTGTGTGCAGGAACCACTACAGAAATATGGAGGCAACCATCATGTTTTTAGCATAAACAATCATTAATATTCAATGGGAATTGTGAACACTCATTTAAGTTGAATTTATAGGTGGTCAGCACCTTGTCATATTGTTAAATAAGTGGGCGACAAAGAGAGTGGTCACTTGTGGTTCCAAAATTAAGTATGGGGCGGTGTTGGATTAGATCCTCATTCTTTATTGATTATTCGTGACTCTCTTTTGTTTTAGTCTTTTCTTCTTGTGTATTCTTGATTTGCTAATTAACTTTAAAAAAAAAAAATTCAATTCTTCAGGGTCCTGAATCAAGGTGCCAAGACCTTTTTCCCACAATATGTGATATGTGTCTAGGTTCCACATAAATGTGTGGGGGAAAAATGACTTGGGACACCTATGATGGTGTTTCAAGAGCACTGAATAACATCTCCAACACAAAAGACGTTTAGGCCTTACAAAAGTAAGGGAAAAAAAATTATTGTTTTGAAAGTTAGGGGTGGCACCAATCGCCCCTCTTGGTTGCTATGCTTGATATTTTCTACTCATGAAATCTTGCTCTCTCTTAAGGGTAAATTGTATTGATTCCCTTGAGGTTTTTCACAAATATACTAACATTCTTTGTGATTTTTGAAATTACTTTAGTTAGTAATATTTTTAAAACTATTATGCAATTACTTCTCTTATCGGTGAAATCAGTCAAACGTTAGTTAAACTATTGAGATTTTAAGTTCAATTTTTTTTAACAGAACTAAATGCAACACAATTTTTATCACATCTAAAATAACATATATTGAATTTTTGAGATTTTTCTGAAATTAAAATTCAAACAGAGTTTATAGAATTTGTCAGAGTTTTAATTTTTGAAATTGAATGTAATAAAAATTATACTACAGTTCATTTTGTCAAAAAATTTGAACTTAAAGTTTTAATAGTTCTACGTTCGATTGATTTTAACGGTAAAAAATTTGCTTAATAGTTTCTAAAGTAACAAAAATTCGAGTAATTTTTCAAATTATATAAGAGATCAGTGTATTTGTTAGCATAATTTACCCTTCTCTTAAACCGAACTTTTAGAATTTAGAAACGACTTGTTACTGTCACGTTGATTTTTGAGAGATAAAATACGAAACATGTTTGTAGGGTCAAAGTTCAAACTTTTATCACCTTCTATGAAATATGTGAGGGACCGTACGCCTAGTGCACGTAATTAGGGGTTAATAGTGGCGGTTGTCACTCTAAAATTTTTTTTATTATTATATAGGAAAAAAAATTTATAGAGTTTATAGACTTGTCACTGCTAAAATTTGGAATGCATTTTTTTTATTTCAAACACATATTCAGTTTTATATAGTAAAATTCTTGGTTCCGTCCTTACAAAGGAGAGAGGTCTTGAGTTTAAGCAGAAGGTGTTTGGCCAGTAGAGTTTCCACTAACTTTTGACAAATTCCAAGGTCCCGTAGAATCTATTTACATGCTCCTTTTTGAGCTGTAATAATTATTAAGTTATTGTTTGATTGGTTATTTTGTGTTTATTTAATTTATTTTTTAATTTGTTGTTTTGCGTCAATTTTTTTATAGTTGTTGATTCATCTCAACAAGAGATTTTCGAAAAGTATAAAATTATTTTCAAAAATTAAGAAAAGTCTAAAAAAGACAAAAAAAAAGAAAAAAGCAACACATGGGTTGTTTTTATTTATTTTTCGTCTTTAGTGAATTTTTTTTATTTTTAAACATAATTAGATATTTTTTTACATTTCTTTCGTCGAAATGAAGTAACATTTAACAAAAAATTAATTTAGATAAATTAAGACAAGAAAGAGAAAGAAAAACTAACAACCTGGGTGGTCTTATTTTTCTCTTTCCCTTCTCTGTTGACTTTGCATTTGTTTGGCGTGGAGGGAAAGAAAATAGCCATAAAAAACCCAAATTAAATGTAGGAAAAAAAATTGTCTAGCTAAATATTTTATTTTGCTTCTTTCTTTTCTTCTCAAACCGTTTAGTCGTGAATTTTTTTACCTTGCATGCTTGGGAACCTCCGACCTCGTTGGTGATTCTTATGAAAAACGATACAGGCTCTCTTGGTTAATTCAACTCCGATGTAACTTTCGGAAGAAAGAAAGGAGAGAAAAGAAAGAAAGAGCATAAGTCATATTCGTGTTCCCTTCTCAACTGTTACTGGGAAAAAGGGAGACACAAAAATAGAAATTTGGGAAGGCTGTAGTGCAGTTCCTTGTAGTATGCGTGGAGTGCGGACAAATGACGTAATTTTATCCATTTTGTCTATGAAACTAAATCATTTTAACTTATCATGCAAATTATTATCAAAATCTATGAAATTAAAACAGTGTAGCTTCAAGGGCAAAAGTTGTAAAATTATGTTTTTTTGCCCACGCTAAAGGAATTGCACTTAAAACTTTCCCAATTCCCAAAAATAAAAGTGATAGCCAATAAGGGTGTTTGTCGTAATTGAATATATTATCAAAATAATTATTCGTAAATAGAAAAAAAATGGAAATGGAAAGTCATTCACGATAAACTTAGTCAAACAAATGACCTCGGCAAAATAAATTGACATAACTTTCGCGAGTTTAAAAATTATAAACTGCAAGATAAATTTACCTTTACATTTTTAAAATTTTAAATACTTGGTTAATGTATCAGTTTGATAGCATAACCTTATTTTTGTAACTAGCACTAAATTCGTGTTATGTACGGCATATAATGTTTAATTTAAGTATATAAATTGTCTTGCGTTTTTTATGATTATGATCCTTATATTAGTTAATAAGATTGTATTAATCTTATATTATTGAGTTTATTATATATATATATATATATATTTATATTTAGTATCTACACAGTCTGATTTTATAGAAATTATAAGAAACATCTAATGCCAAAGTAAATTTATAGTAAAGAATTCATTCTGAAAATTTAAATTACAAATTTTTAATTTTTTTAATTAAATAGTGGAAGTAAATATCATCGTGTCTTTGAGTTTATTAAGAGAGCACCTATTTTTTTCTTATACTTATAATAGTCTTAGAATTCAACACATTTACAAAGGAACCATTGTCGTGAAATTTTGTCATCATGTTCACATTTACTCTGAGTCAAAATAACTTTTTGTTTAGATTGAGAAATTTGGAGAGGAGATAAAAAATTTGAAGGTAGATTTTGTGTTTGGACTATATTTTAGGAAGAAAAATGAGATATGTGAAGGGAAATGAGTGGGTGAATTGTACATGACTTCAATACGTCCCTTTGTGTTTCTTTCTTTTGGGTAAAATGCACTGATCTATCCCGAGGTTTCTAATAATTACAGTTTCCTTCCCTAAGGTTTGGAAACGTATGATTACTTCCCCTACTTTTGAAACTATTTGATTAATTTTTACTAACTTCTTTTAGTTTTGTCCTTAAGTTTGGCCATTTTGTTCTTCTTTCATACTTACTCACTTAACATTTTTTCAATAATTATTTTTGAATTTTTTTTTTAAAATTTGACACTTTTAACTAGAAGCAAGTATCTCGTAAAAATAATAAATATGTCATAAAAAATCTATAATGTTAAAAGTAAATATTTCAAAATATTGTACGCATTTTCGATAAGGGTATAATAACAAAAAAATTAGGAGAACTTTTATTTTAGAAATAAATTTATTTTATTTTTCTTTAAATTTTAATTAAGGTATACGTAAATTAGTCTGAATAAATTAATTTAGTATTAATAACTAAAATTTTATTTTTTATTGATGCGTGAATCAATTATTTTTTTGTCATACATAATTTTTTATTACAAAAATTTATGCTAGTTTTCAGATTGGAAGATAAAAATATTTTCGTGCATAGGTTTAAGAATTATTTACACCAATTTTAAAAAGTAAGCAAAATTTTTAAATTAGTGTTAAAATTTTAAAAAGTTATGGACGAAAAATTTTATTTTATTTTAAATTTTGGCACAATTAATTTTTTTTGCTTGCTTCTTTGAATTGATTAAAATAATTTTTTATAAATATGCACAAAATTCCTTTAATCTTTTGATCTGAAAAAAAGAAAGCATACATTTTTTTTAAACTATTGAAAAAATATTAAATGAGTGAGTGTGAAAGAAAGACAAAATAGTCAAATTTAAGGACGAAATTAACGAAAGTTAATAAAAACTAATAGCATGAGGATAATGATCAAAGAGTTTAAAAAACAAAGGAGGTGATTACATTTTTCCAAATATCAAGAGAGGTTCCTACAATTGTCAAAAACCTCATAAGTACATTTTACCCGTTTCTTTTTTATTGCACTGATCTCTTCAAGTAACATAAGATGAAAAGGCGTAAGGAAGAGAGGAAAGTGACATCATTATTAATATTGGAAAAAAATATTAAATAAATGACTGTGAAGAAAACGCAAAATAGTCAAATTTAAAAATAAAATTAAACTAAAGTTAATTTTTTATTGCACTGATCTCTTCAAGTAAAAAAGTAACATATGTAACGTAAGATGAAAGGCGTAAGGAAGAGAGGAAAATGACATCATCATTAAAAGGAAAACATTGCAAAAGTTGACACCCATTTTCCTAACCAATCAAATGTCTCCACTCACCAAAAGAGCGAAAGCTGACAAGTCACCAACCAAAACAAATTTAAAATTAAGCAAGACTAAAATAATGTCGTTTTCTTGTATAATTTAAACTTTTCATTTCCGCACAAAATATTCTTTAATGATCAAAAGAAAAATAATAATCCGAAAAGTCCAACACAGATCCCATCAAAATATAAATTCGAATTTTGAAAAATACGGCCACCTTGTTTGACATTTCGCAAAATATAAAAAATATATCGTTGTGGAACCGGTCACACTTTCACCGAAAACACTATCTTGACATTATGGAATCAATCAAAACTTCCCAATCAGGTGTTAGTTTTTGGAAGATGATTCAAAAGTTCCTTGCTTTCCTTGCTTTTAATTGTCGGATCTGCCCTTGTGCTAAACCCTCCAACCTTAATTTCCACCATAGAAACATATTCTTAATAGATCCTAGAGGTTACCCATGAAATTCTCCACCATTTAAGTATTCTAATCCATACCAAATACACCTTCGAGCATAAAATATCTAAGGATTTGATTTAATTATTATTATTTTTTTGCTTGAATCAAGTCATTTCGGTAATATTTTCAGCCGACTCCTTTGAGGTACTTTTAAAAATATACATTAAATACAGTGAACGATTTGAATAATTAAAATTTGATAAAAAATAAGAAATTCCATATTAGAGACCTTTTTGTCCACCTAAGTTTACCACCGACTTGGATCTGACAATTTTTGGAAAACCCAAAACTAAGGTGGTCCAAGTCCAAGAAACAATCATTTGACAGGTTTAGAGAAAATGTAACTAATCAAACACCCCCAAAATTAGAAAAAAATTATTCAATGCTCTTGAAATAATTGTTCATCAGCATATAGTATTGTAAAATTTAACAAGTGTATAAATTTACATTAATATATATGCTGATAAAAGAGTCAGAGACATTACTTATACACAAGGACTAATGAATTATCATTCTGAGAATGTTATAAAAAATGAACTTAGTGAATGACATCAATTTGGCAATCACTCATTCTTTGTTTTTTCTTTCCAAGTTGCTCTAGAAAAAGGGAGAGTCCAGATGACAAAGTGGTGTTAAAAACTCATTGGGACATTGAATTCTTAGAGCATATGTATGATGGGATAGTAATTGTTTGGAATAAAGTGTATATTCTATAACAAAAATGTTTAAAATAAGTCCTAATTTTGTCTGTTAAAAATGTGTTAATTTAGAGATTGAATAAGTATTTCGATCGGTAGTATAGGTAGGATCTATGTAAAATAAGAATAGATAAATAGATAAAATGCATTGACATTGCGTGATGTTTCTGACAAATGAAGAGACCCCCTGAGGTTTTAAAAAATGCAATACTCTCTCTTACTTTTGAAAATATTTGATTGTTCCTCTTGTTAGTTTTTGGTATATTCTACTTGTTTTGGCCCTTCAATTTAACCATTCTACCATTTGGTATATATAACCATTCACGCTCACTCACTTAATATTTTTTCAATAAATGTTTTGTGAGAAATATTTTAAGATTTGACAAATACAAGTAACTCGTAAAAATAACAAAATTATGTGAAAAAATTTCTAACGTTGAAAAACTAAATGCTCTAAAAATATTGTATGGATGTTCGATAAGGGTATAATACTAAACAATTAGGGAAAAAATTATTTTAGGAATAAATTGATTTTATTTTTTTTCAAAATAACCATGTAAAATTACAATTCTAGGAACATTAAAAGTTATTGTTCTTTACATCCTTTTCAAGTAATTTGCATAAAAATAATTTTATTTTGTGTTAGCTACCATTGTTATTGCATCATTACTTGCAAAAAACGTACTTTTCAGAGAAGTACTATATTACATACTCTTACTTAGATGAGTATTGTATGCATCTCTTAAACAACATTGTTAGTTATTACGTAATTAGGTTACATGTATAGGTTAACCCTGATGGACCTCAGTGACTAGAGCTCATTAGCTTAACCCTAATCTCGTTTATTTTATTATAAATAAATGTCTCGCCCCTCTCTAAAAGGTGTGGATTTTCCTCTTACATGGTATCAGAGCCGTGATAAAGAGAAAAAATAATAAAACCCTAAATTCAACCGGCTGTCGCCGCCGGTTATGCACTGATTTTTCCGGCGGCGTCGCGCGTCCACTGCCATCATCGGCGTCTTAGGCCCTCCCCCCTTCAGATCTACTGCTCTCTTCCGCTGCCTCGTTCGTTGCCGCGGCCGTCGCCGTCGCCGCCCTTTCCTCCTGGCGTCGCCTCCTCTCTCTGCTGCCGACCTACATCCTTCCTCCTCCGTCACTGTCGCCTCCGATCTGCTGCTCTCTTCGCTGTCTGACCGCCGCCTACCATCGCCGCCGCCGCCGTCGTCGCAGCCACACCTCTCCAGATCTGCTACTGCCTTCCTTGCTACTGCTCTTCTCTGTCTTTGTAGGGCAGCGGACTGATCTGTCCAAATCTGGTGTGTTCTCTCATCCGCATCATGCTTCCTTGATCTGCATCGGTGCTGCTCCTTGGTTCTTCCTCTGGTTTTGGTAGATGACAGCCCGTGGTGGCTTGCGAGCCCGCCCGGCCTCAGATCTTCTCCTCCTCCACTCGTTTGGTGGAAACCAAGCTGACTGGCTCGTCCACTTATGTGTTATGGCGAAAGAAAGTCCTGAAGTCTCTTCAGGGTATGGATCTTGATTCACATCTGACAGACAGTGCTCCGCCCGAGACTTCACCTCAGTACCGTTCCTGGCTTCGGGATGATGCCCGATTATTTACTTTAGTGCTGAACTCTATGAATGAATCTGTTGAGGTATTGGTCGCAAATGTCGATACTGTGAGGGAGATTTGGCAATCATTGTCTGATAC
>JABCMJ010016073.1:0-12274 GCA_014822125.1 Arbutus unedo
TATATATATATATATATATATATATATAAACATGTGCTCAGAGCCAGATAATTTATTATGCAGAGGTGAATATGTATTAAATATTATTTAAATTTTTTAAAAAAATATTTACCAACGCGAGTCTATATAATTCATAAGAAATATTTTTTCTTCTATATAATAATAGAGGTTTTTTTTTTTCTTGTAGGGGCAACCGCCCCTACTGGTCCCTCGGCTCCATCCCTAAATATACGTATATAAATGTATGTATATATATAATATGTGTGTGTGTTGTTATGGAAATTTCATGCAATCATCACAAAATATTTGACAAATAAAATTGCATGAATTACTAAAATCAAGAACACAATAAAATAAATATATTATAGGTAAGATATAAAAAAACAGGTTAAGAGATCAATGAAAGACACAATAAGTCATTATCATGAAATCGTATATTTCTCTCTTAATAGGTACTGACAAGCAAGTACTGCTCCAAAACACTAACTCAAAATATCAAAAGATGTCTCCATGCTTCACAATAAAGCTACACAATGATTTATATGATCGGTGAAAGACATAGGTGTCAAGTATTTCTCTAATTGTCCGAATTAATATAGAAAAATAATGTAAAATAGAAGAGTCAGGAATCCACTATACTTTAGCTACATGGCTCCTTTCCTTGAAGGAGAAAATCTTGATGAAAGGTTCAAAAGAGAGATTTTCCAAACGTATGTGACAACTCTTTATTTATAGAACTAGGACTTTAGAACATCATTTTATCGTGCTTTTTATTGATCTCACGGGCTATTTTTCTATCCCTTCTTACTTAATATCTTTATGATTTTGTTCATAATTTTAGTAGACAAGTGAAATTTTGTTTACCAAATTAAAGAGGTGGTTGTATGCAACCTACACATGGTCCTATACTCCTATTTACATGATCATAATAGTTCATTTAGTAGATATTAGAATTTTAATTAATCCTCTAAAAATTAGCTTAATTAAAAGTCTTTGATTCAATTTTACTTGTTTTAATTTAGAATTTCAGTTGAGAAGTTTAGATCAAGAATTAAATGCTCATATCAAGTATTCACACATGTAATCGAGTATTTACACAAGTATGCACTAAAATCTCCCTTCAAAATATGATTCCTATTTTTAAAATATCTTAATGACTCAAAGTGTTTGAGTCAGATTATGCACTACTTGATTTATCTCTGAAACGTTGATTTTGATGACTCGTGCTCTTTACTTGCTTATTTGATCGTTTTTTTTTTTACAGAGCGCATCATAATGTGTTGAGCAATAAAATATCGCCGTTTTGGTCACTAAAATAATGTCCCACTACTAGGATAGCATTTGGGCAACATTTTGATCGTCAAAACGAAGTATCATTTTAACGCATAACACATCTTGCTGTGTGTTGTGCACGTAAGGATTCAAACTTTGTTTTTTTTTTTTTTTTGGTATTTCCTAAAGAACACTTGAGTATATTGTAACAGGTCAAACCACCATGAAGCCACCAAAGAAGTCCAAATGGTTCTCTTCCCAGTTCTCGAAGACCTTCTCTACAAAACCAATCTCTCTCCTCAGCAAATCGACATACTCATCGTCAACTGCAGTGGTTTCTGCCTAGTTCCTTCTCTCTCCTCCATCATGGTCCATAAATACTCCATGAGAGATGATGTCAAAACCTTCACTCTCTCCGGGATGGGCTGCAGTGCCAGCGCACTCGGAATCAACATGGCCCATAATCTCTTAAAAACCCACAAAAATTCCAATGCCCTTATTCTCAGCACAGAGATTCTATCCATTGGTTGGTACCCAGGAAAAGAAAATTCCATGTTGGCCCTCAACTGTCTTTTCCGGATGGGCAGTTCTGGAATTTTACTCAGTAACAAAAAGGAATTCAAATTCAAAGCCAAGTATAAGTTATTGCATAGTCTGAGATCACAGAGGGCATCTGACGACAGGGGTTATTACTCTGCCTTTCGCGAAGAGGATTCAGATGGGATTACTGGTTTTACCCTCAGGAGGGATTTGTTGCAGGTGGCCGGAGAAACTCTCCGATCGAATATCACAGCTCTAAGCTTGTCCATTTTGCCGGCTATGGAGATTTTCCGGCACCTTGCTTCGAAAATTCGGACGCGGCTTATTGATAAGTCTGTGGAAATATATATGCCTAATTTCAGGTCAGTAACCAGACCAAACTGCGTTGATGATACAGAGATTCAGTTGTGCATAACGCATATTAGGCAGGGCCAGCTAGGGTAAGTCCTGCAAATCCGTGGGCCCAAGCAACCAGGTGCAGGGCAATAATTTTTTTTTGTAAATATAAAAAAAAGAAACCCACTGGAATTCTTTTAATTTTGTTATGATTTAATACTGAGTGAGTAACCAAGTCGAGATTAGATTTAGACAATCCAAATGTTGAGGCTGACACTAATATTAGGGTGTGTTGTGCGTTAAAACAGTATTATTTTGGTCATCAAAATACTGTCCAAATAGTAAGCCAATATTTAAATAGTATTTGAACAATATTTTAACTGACATACAACACACTCTATTGTGTACTACGCACTATAGAATCTTGGGTTACCTAACTTGAAGTAGACCATTTCATGAGTCCACCTCAAGCTCACTTTTATAATCTCACGTATTCATGTATATTTTAGATAAAAAAAAATTCATCATGTTTTATATAAAAAATTTATCTTTTTCAAAAGTAATCGACGAGAAATACGGCAAGGACATTTCGCTCTCCATATATTTGGAAAACAAAAATTATCAACTCATTTATTTATCATGTCTGATGAATCTAGATATTTTGTTGAATGATCTAGTAAATGCATTACGCCAAGTAAACAGTTCGAATCATGAAAATGAATGCGTCACAACACGAGTCCCATAACTACAAGACACAATTGCCTTGCTACAACATAAGCACACAAAGGAGAAGATTGTGAAGGTGACGTCATTATCCACACCTCAAGTCGGATCAATAGAGAACGGACAAACCTGGGTTTTTATGAGCATTGGTATTTGTCCGTTTCTTGATCATTCTCCTTTGTCAAGAGTAATAAATTTATTTTTGTTTTGAATAATTTGATATCAGGTCAGGAATCCAACACTTTTGCTTGCCGGCGTCAGGGCGGCCGGTGATAAGAGAGATAGGGAAAGGGCTGAGGCTTGGGGAGAGGGAGATGGAGCCTGCTATGGTGACACTGCACAGATTTGGGAACCAGAGTTCTTCATCACTGTGGTATGAATTGGCATATTTGGAGGCTAAGGAGAGAGTGAAGGAGGGAGACAAGGTGTGGCAGCTTGGAATGGGGAGTGGGCCTAAGTGTACCAGTTTGGTTTGGGAGTGTGCTAGGCCCATTTATGGTGAGGCCCAGAAGGGCCCATGGGATGATTGTATTGATAGGTATCCAAATTTGGTTGTTGATTAAAGATTGAAGGTGGCAATTATTAATTACTCCTTCTATTCCAATTTATTTGTACAATTTTGATATTTATGCATCTTAAAAATTATCTAAACTGAATAATTTATAATAGTTTTAATGATTATGGAAGTACTAATCGAAATCTATCAAATAATGTTCATATTGCATATAAAAAGAATTATAAATTTAAATTATTTTTTGAGAGGTTTGAAATAATGAGATTGAATAGTTAAATTGGGATAGAGATAGTGTGGGGTTTGAATCCTTGCTTGAACTTCTTTGAACTAGACTTGTACGTAATTCTTGTCTAGTTGCAAAATAGAAAACCTTTTGTTAATGGCAACTGGCTAGTAGGTAGCGGAAAGACACTCTGATACTTAAGTTAATTTTGAAAAAAAAAAGAGAAAACTAATTGAATTGCTTGAGTAGAATTGGGTTTTTGTGTACCTGAGATTGGAGTACTCTGGTTTTACTTATAGCAGAATCTGCCAAGGGATGAAGCCCATGATGTTGAAGTATCGCGACGCGAGCCGTCCATTACGGCGTGGTCACCACGTGGTCCCCGTCTTCGCAAATCGGCAGCCCCTACTACGTCAGGACACCACGTGTCGTTTAACCCATACTAAGCTCCATACCCATGTGGTGCTTCGAGCAAAAGTGATTGGGGGATAACACGAAGTTATACCTTATTTGTCTGAATTGCACGAGCAAGCTTGGTCCAGACGATAGTCGTGCACTCAAATGGGTTTGTGTCCCTGTGTATAGACTTATTGAGCTTTTGTCCCAACAATGACTCCCTACTGATCTGGCCCCGCCTAGGAGTGTTCAAGAAAATCTAAAAAATCAAAAAATCAGACCGAACCGATCCATACCGTTCATTTTGATTTAGTTCTATGGTTTAATGGTTAGGTTTTGGTTGTAAAAAAAATAAAAACTGTTGATGTTGATTTAGTAACTGATTTTTTTTATCAATCTAATAACGAGTATATATAAATACGTACTTATATACCAGTCACCTTTTTATTAAATTTGCCCATAGAAGTAGTTTAGAAAATATTACTCTATTGCACTTCCCAAACCATTAGAAATGGTCTGATTATTGGATTTTTACGGAACTGTACAAATCCGGACCATGTACACCCTTAGCCCCGCCCATCCCAAGGTGAATTGGGCCGATTATGTGCAATAACGTCCTAGGCCCATATCTAAGCAGGTCCGGCCTACTACAAATAATAATAGAATCAAACTTTTGTTTTCCACAATTTCCATTTTAACAACTATATTTTATGTTCGTCCCCTGAAGGCAAAGAAAGTTCTCTCTGTGAAGATGGATCATAGATAATCGCACCAGTAAAAAGAAAGGAATTTAAACCCTAATATTCTTTTTTCTTATCTAAAACATAGAAAGTTGACACAAATATTATACATAGTTTTAACTTCCACGAGCTTCTTATCTATTCTCATTCAATCACGGCGGAAGAGCAAGTCAAAACAGAGAAAATTGGTTAGCAAGAATTTAGGTATCAAAACAAGAGGGAAAATGATTGGTCTTTATCAATTAATTACACCGTATCTTTTTTAATCTTATTATAAGCTGTATCATTCGTTAAGCTATATGAGCAAAAAATACAATCAAAACCTCACATTTAATGTGGGTTTAGCATAACTTTATTACCGTATTATTTGTCTTGATTTAGTTTTTCATTCTTTTTATTTTTTATAAATTATTGGTTCATCTCGGTACAAAATATAACTTTGTTGAATGATCTCTATGTCAAAATTCATACATAATAGAAACTTGTTAAGTTAAACAAATATAAACGCAACAAAAACCTAATTATTGATGAAAAAAGGACCTAAAAACATGGGATTTGTCAAATGGAAGAAATATTATTTTCATGTAGTCATTTAATGGTATGTTACACTAAGAATAAATGTGGGTATATTGATAAATACAGTATTTAATAAAGTCGCATGTCATTGCAGGGGTATGTAGTGTGATTTAAAAATATAGGGATTTGTAGTGTAATTTCACTAAAATTAGGGCAAAATTAAAAAGGGCATGCATTGTGTTTTATGGAATTTATCCTTAATTTAATGGGTTTTATGATAAAACAAAATTTAACAGCTTATCTAATTGTCAACTATGTGATGTCACATGCACGTGCTATACAATTTTATTTTAGAAGTTCTGGAATCACTGTAATGATGGAGACTATTTAATTTTAAAATTCGTGAGAACATCAATCACGATCGATATAAATTTAAAATAAATTTATCTTATTTAAAAAAATTTGAACCGAACCTTTTAATTCATTTAAAAAACCGAAAAGAATTCAACTCTATTATTTTATACCACATTATGTTTGTTGCTATGATCTAATCAAATAAGGAAGAATCACAAAATATAAAAACTTGTCCATTTAGAAAATAATCGAGGAAAGACCAACTAAAAGTCAGTTCAATTTGGGATAACTTTTATTATTTTTGTGCAAAATTTTTAGTATTTGTTAATTTTGCGTCACAATCGCAGTCTTTATAGAACGAGTCATGTATATCTAAGAGTAAGTTATATAATTACCTAAGTGCAAGTACTGTAATTACTTAGGAGCAAGTTATTTTATTATTTGGTACAACTTATTTAATTATTAGGAAATAAGTAATTTAATCATACGGTGCAAATTGTTTGATAATGCAAATGGTTAAAGTTGTTAATTTCCATTTGAATTCAATGTTTCTGATATTTATTCATATGGCCCAATGTTTCAAAAAATCACGACTTCATGTTGACTCGAAGGTCCAACAAACTCTTTTCCTTCACACGGCCCATTTGATGATGGATCAAGAGGATTTGAAGAGACAATCATTCACATCAATTTTCGAAGACAAGAAGGGTGCATAAGCTATTATTTCTAGAATGCAAACAAAGTAACTTGCTTACTCTCCTAGTAGCGTGCGTTGGTGGCAAGGAAGTAGGCATTGGAAAAACTATTCCATAATAAAGAAAAGAGACAATTGAGATGCGATTAGTTGCTTTGGGTGAATCTTCTAGAAATCCGACCACTACTATGGTAGGTCGGATATGCAGAGCAATGAGCCCTCAGCTCAAGTACATGCTCAGTCCATCTGCACTGGTATTGAGCTGAGTCAAGCCTAGGGATGAATCTACTGATATTGGACTGTAAGATTCGATAAAGCTGTCTAACATGCCTTAAGCTCTGCGACGTGCAAGACTCCAGAGCGGCCCAAACCTCCTTTATGATTGGCACATCATCTTGGGCTAAAAAATCTCACAACTCAGCATGCTCGGTCGTGTCGCCGAGGGCACTATCGTCGACATGACCAGGAGATGATGTGTCCCCCATGTCAGGGGTGGTTGCTAGAAAAGACACGGAAACAAAATAATTACAAAACATACATACATTATCGTCCAATTCGCACGACATTAAACACATGATGAAAACGTCGTGATTTGCAATTTACTACGCTACGTTTTTTACCCCATAATATTTACCCACAAGAAAGGAAAAGTGAAGAAACTTCCGCAGAGGTACAAAATAAAAGTTGAAAGTCAATAATGCTCAGCAGAGGAAAAACGGAGTGTCGTTTCTTCTTCAAACTGGTGGTTGGCTGCGTATTACAAACACTAAGCTACCCACTCAAAAGTCATATAATGCGGGCTTCCCCCATTCCCTCTTCCTCCTTCACACTTCCTTTCCTAAATTTCCACCACCATGCCCGCTCGCCAACTTCCCCCGCCTCCGCCGCCTCCTCCGCCGCCCTACCAGGATCACCGCCTCCTTCATCCCCTCACCGGCGGCGTCACCGTCACCGTCGCCTTCTCCTTCCTCCTCCTCCTCACCGCTTGCTTCCCCAAACTCCGTAAGCGCACGGTCCCTTCCGACTCCTCTAAGCTCCCTCCTCACCGCTTCTCCTACTCGTCCCTCCGCCGTGCCACCTCCGACTTCTCCCCCGCCCTACGCCTAGGCCAAGGTGGGTTCGGATCCGTCTACCGTGGAACCCTAACTGATCCTCCCCTGCAAGTCGCCGTCAAGGTTATGGATGAAGTCGGTTCCTTACAAGGCGAGCGCGAGTTCCAAAACGAACTCTCTCTCGCCGCAAAATTCGATTCCGATTACATCCTCCCCCTCATCGGCTTCTCCTCGGATAAGAAACGCCGCCGTATGGTATTGGTCTACGAACTCATGGGTAACGGAAGTTTACAAGATAGCTTGCTCAACCGCAAGTGTCCAGAGCTGATAGAATGGAACAAGAGATTCACAATCGCAATCGATATAGCAAAGGGTTTAGAGTATCTTCACCATTGTTGTAGCCCGCCGGTGATTCACGGTGATATCAAACCTGGTAATATACTGTTAGATTACAATTTCAACGCGAAAATTGGGGATTTCGGGTTGGCTAGGTTGAAATCAGACAAATATTGTGAAGTTACGATAGTAGATGATGGGGCCGGGCAGGAGGAGAGTGGTTCTGTGGTTAAAGAGACGGAGAGTGTGCCGACTATGACGGCAGGGTTCAACGAGTTCAATAATGGTCTAAATCAGTCGCCGGAGAGTCTTAGTACGGTTACAATTTCAATAGGAGAGTTTGAGAGATCTAGTGTATTGTCGGAGGGAGATTTGGATAGGGTTTTTGTGGGAAGTGGGAAGGAAATGGCGAATGAAGGTGGTGTGAAGCGGAGTGGGAGGCGGCTGAAGAGCTTTTCCGAGAAGGATTGGTGGTGGAAACAAGATAATGGTGGGGTGGTCAAGGACTATGTGCTGGAATGGATTGGAAGTGAGATTAAGAACGAAAGGCCGAAAAACGAATGGATTGGAGCTTCTTCGAGTTCACTTGGGAAATCGGAGAGAAAGAAGAATGGGAAAGGATTGGATTGGTGGAAGACGATGGATGGGGAGAAAAACGCGAAGAAGAAAGAGAAGAGGAGACCGGCGAGGGAGTGGTGGAAGGAGGAGTATTGTGAAGAACTCACGAGGAAGAAAAAGAAGAAGAAGAAGAAGAAGAAAAACCAAGGGTCGATAAGCGATTACAACGATGGAGAAAATTGGTGGCCGGTGGATGATGATTTGTACATTGACAGAAAGAAGAAGAAGAAGGGGAGTAGAAGCAGGGGGGGTAGTATGGGTAGTGTGGACTGGTGGTTGGATAGGTTTAGTGTCCATGACTCTGGTAGTGAAGGGACACCCAAAAGTAGTGGTGGGTTTAGTAGCACACCGAGTATGAGGGGAACTGTTTGTTATAATGCCCCAGAGAATGTTGGGGGTTGTGAATTTTCAGAGAAATGCGATGTTTATAGCTTTGGAGTAGTACTGCTAGTTATAGTTTCCGGGCGAAGGCCACTTCAGGTGAGTGGTCCGCCTGTATCGGAATTCAAACGAGCTAATCTTTTATCTTGGGCGCGTCACCTCACACGCAGAGGGAAGCTTCTTGATCTGGTGGACAAGTCTGTTCAGTCTTTGGATAGAGAACAAGCTTTGTTGTGCATTACGATTGCGCTTCTGTGTCTTCAGAAATTGCCTGATCGTCGGCCCTCGATGAGAGAAGTGGTGGGTATGCTTTCTGGGGAGTTGGAGTTTCCCCAGTTACCGGTTGAGTTTTCCCCTTCTCCCCCCTCTCCCATTCGATTCAAATCGCGGAACAAGGTCAGGTGACTTCTAATGTCCTGTGCAATTTGTATGATCAATAGGCGGTGTGCTGATGTTGTAGTAGATTCTTGGTTCATCATCTTTGTGGATGGATGATTGGTGTAATAAACAAGATTTGTACATGGAAAATTTTAGTTCTTTCACCTCCTCCTATGCTTACTTTCATTTTGATACTATGGTTGTTTTGTGTTGCATATTTTGACGAATGGTCTCTGTTATTATACTGCTTGGTTGCAGAATTCCATGCTCTGAAAAAGAAGTTCAAATTGTATATGGTCTAAGCATAGGTGGTGGTGTTTTCAGCTAGGACAGTGAGATGGAGTAAATTGGAATGACAAGTCTTTATCTTGTTAATCATCCGTAGTTTGATTCAAAAGACTCTTTGAAATCTGTCTCAACTGTAAAAGCAAGAATTAATGAGTGTTGAATTGGTTGGCATCAGCTGGAAAATAATTCGATGTTCATGTTAGTCAATGTCTATGTGAGAGAAAGATTTAATTGAAAACACTTTTAGAGAGAGATAAAGTGTATGTACTGTGCTTTTTACATACAGTGAGACATAGTTTGGCCCTAGGCATTTGCAGAGCATGTTTTTTGTGACATAAAAAATAACCGTCTCTATTACTGACGCCATGCATGATGCATCTAACACCACATGTTAAAAGTGAGCCACCTAGAAGCCACATGAAAGATGGGCGTAGCCAAGTTGGTCGGGCCATTCGGGTCGTCTACTACTTCGGCAGAGTCCACACGGAGCCCCCACCAAGCAAGTTGGTTGCGTAAGTCTGTGTAGATTACGTTGAGCTTCGATCCGACCCATTAGACTTGTTTAGTCGTTGGACCTTGCCCAGTTAACGGCTTAATCCGTTACCAACTCGATCTACTATAATAACAGAGACAAGGGTAGGAAAGATATAGAACATAATGCTACTGTAAAAACGTTGCTGTTGATGTCAGTTTTGTCTACATGAAAATTCACTGCCCACGACTATTAGCCTAGAAACACGGTGAAAGAAGGTGAAGTGAAGAAATCAGTTTTGAGTTTTGGCCCTTTTGGGTATTGCTTCCGTTGTTAAGCAACTGAAAATTGTTAGGTATTAAACCAAACTTTGCCTTTTTGAGTTAGCAAGTTTACATACATAACTCTCGAGAACACAGATCTAAAAATATTAGTGTCCGGAATCATTTGATGCACTTAAAACCCTTTATTATTTCATAAATTCTACGTGCATCAAACTTAACCAGACGATCTCGATTTGTGTTCTAATTTGTGTACGGAAATTTGTGTCCACACACTTTCTCTAAGTTTTAATCGTTAGATGTCAACTACATGAATTCGTTGGAAAAGTTTATTAACGTTAATTGATACTTGCCGAACTCGTTTTCTTTTTCTTTTTATTATTATTATTTTTTTTGGGAATAGTTGACTCTGAAGAACATTTCATTACATTATCACTGTGTATGTCAACTCTTTGATCATGGACCACAAATCAACTATGAGAGATTATTCAGTGCTCTGGGGCCTTTTTTCATTACACATTCGGGTGAAATTCATACACTTTGTGCTTAGGTCATGCTAATATATGGTAAGAAATGCCTCAAGAACATTGTTTCAAGAGTATCGAATAATTTTTCAAGTCAACTCAGCTCCTAAATTGAGCGTGGAAGGGAGCAATTAGATGGACCGTTCAGTAAAGAAAATATCATAATATTAAACTTTTAGACTAACTTGTTTTTGGTGTGTTTTGACGAATTTAGTAAAAGGTTTTGTTTGACTTTAAAGGACTAATAACAAAAATATCCTTCAAGGTGTCTAACATATGAGCTACATTATTAGATTATTGAATTATCAGAGGACATTTTGGTATTTTATCATTAAAGAAAACACTAAAAATATTTCAAGAACAATTTTCATTTACTAATTTCTTGACAAATATACGGATCCGTTTGAAGTGAAGTAAACAAAAATAAAACCCTTATTTTTCATCATATGTTTATTTAATAAAACAAACTTATGAAAAAATTAAAATAAATGTAATTTAACTGTGAAAAAATCTAGTGGATTGTAGGACATGTTTTGAAAAAAACTTAGGTGTTTGGGAGCTTATTTTTTAGCTTTTTATTTTTGACTTTTTAGATTATGGCCAGAATGAGTTTTGAATTTGGAAGGAGTATTTGGAAAAAATGTACAGAATGTATTTTGCAACAGTAGTAGAATAAAAAATGGGAATAAAAATGTAAAAATGAGCTCTAGACTTTCTTTTGAGTTTTTGTTCCTAAAGTTCACAATAGAGAATGAGTTATTCATAACTTATTCTGGGAATGTAGTTCCTAAACAGCCAAAATTCAAAAATAGAAATGAAAAAATGCAAAAAATGTGGCTCCCAAACACCCCTATTCCTATCGAAAAGTTAAAGACACGGGTTTCATAAGTTTCATGTCAACTGAACACGTAGAAAATAAAGAAAAGTTAGATATTTTCGTATTTTTCTTTCCCATAACTTAACATGGGTAAGGGTGTATAAAAGTGGCTGGCCCTTGGCCCATCCAATCCCATCATGGGTTGGGTCTAGACCTGCCTAAAGCCTGGGACTGTTCTAGAAGATCGAAAGTAGAAAAATAATTTCTGTTAAAAAATGGAGAAGAGCCCAGGGTCGAGCTCAGCCCCCTAACCCAATCATCTCTGAGTCCTGGCCTAGGTTCATTAGGCCTGGCCCGTGCTCCAATTTGGTTGTAGTCCGATGGGCCAAGCTTCCAAACACCCCTTAGGTTTCCAAGAAAAGTAGTGTTTCGGAACTTCGTATCCTTTTTTGATCAGTGAGAACTGTAATTGTTAGATTCGTCAATTTAATTTGGTCTCAACTCTTTGAATCGAATGGAATCTGTTAACCTGAGAGAAAAAAGCTAGTTAGTGGCACTGAACAGCCAGAGAACATTTCGATACTTAAGACTAACCTTTAAAAAAATACAAAAGTATATACATTTTAATAATAACATATCGTTCTAAGATTCTGTGCTATCTATTTTTATTTAAGATCATTTTCAAATCATCTCCACATTCCTTCTCAGATCCCCTCAAGATTCTTGATGTCTCTTCAGAATTTTTGTCATATATTTTTCAAGATGTCTTCTAAATATTTAGTAGCCAAATTGGTTCTAGTATGCAATTGGGTCACGTTT
>JABCMJ010016076.1:0-16889 GCA_014822125.1 Arbutus unedo
CAATGCCTATCGGTAGAGGCAAAGCAAGGAGATGCTCTACCGGTAGAAAAATAATGCCTATCGGTAGAAACACGTTTGCACAAAAGTCAGTAGACTTCTCTATCGGTAGAGAAGTTGTCTCTATCGGTAGAGACTGAAAAATTCGAAAAAAAATAACCCGAATCGCATAAAACCAAACGACACACCCTTTACCCTTTCACGTTCCCAACTCGTTTTTCTTCCTCCTCTCCTACCGATACCTCTCAAAAGTTGCAAACCTTCCAAACCCAACCTATATCTACCGATACCCCCATTCCACACTCTTCTCCTACCGATCTCCCTGTTCGTGGTCCACTGTTCATCTCCCTGTTTGTGGTCCACTGTTCGTCTCCCTGTTCAAAATCCACAGAAACCCTCACTCCTCAACCCACATCCATGGCCAGAAAAAAGATTCCGAATGTGAGGCAAGGGGAAGATGTCCCAAGCCAATGGTGCAAGAATTCTTTCAGAATATGTTCGTACCAGATGCTAGAGATTATATTACTTCAATGGTGCGAGGTATACAAGTACTCGTAAATCCTATGTTCATTATGCTATATTTGGGTTGCCCATCATTCGATGAAACCGTGTGTACCTTTCCCAAGAATGAAGAAGAGGATGTGTATGACCCGCGATTTTACGCTGATGAGATGTTCGTAAACCCAGGCGAATTTGCAGGGCTATTCCCCGTGGGAAGCCTTAAGGAAGAATACCGCCTCATGAATAAGATCTTACATTTCAATCTCTACCCCCGAGGGGTTGAGAAACTTTTGGGACGAAAGGAGGTCCAACTGGTTTATGCTTTTCTGCACGATGACATTATAGATATAGGGCAGTTTGTGTTCAGACAATTGGTTGAGTTCCGCATGGGAACAATGCTTCGGGCGAACTTTCCCTACCCTGCAATGATAACCCAACTATGTCTCCGAGCTGGAGTTCCAGAATACACAGGTGATGTGATGACAGAAGGATTGACTCCCATCTCTGGCATAACCGCGAGCAAAAGCAATGCCCACTCTAAATCCCCTACACCATACAAGCGACCACCATCCTTGCAACTACGAGGACAAGCCTCCGCACGTGCCGCCGCACCACCCACTGCCCCTCCTGTGGGGAAACCTGATAAGAAATCCTTCAAGGGCAAAATGTGAAAAATGATGAAGAAAATCTTCTATCGTCAGTCACATTTTGTTAGCTATATAAGCTACCCCCATCGTACCACAGGTTAGGACATATTTCTGTTCTTCGTACCGAAACAATTTGCGTTCCGGACAAAATAGAACTAGCGGACGAAAAGAAAAAGAAAAAAGGAAAAGATTTTAGATTAAACTAGATACATTTTTCTTGGATTACCTATTATTTCCCTTCCCTTGATAAATTCTTAATAAATCATAACCAAACACAGCCTAAAGGAGACTAAATAGTTTATATTCTGCTGTTTGCAAAACCATGACATTTATAGATATCAAGTCATCCGAAGATTACCTGTCATAGAGCCCAGCACCAGCATACCCTTCCAGGTCCTCTCCATTGGAGTCTGATCTGAATATAATGGACTTCTCGATATACAATCCTACTTGCTTGCTAGGATAGCCAACAACCTGAAAGTGAAAATTCGAGTGTTACTGTTTTCAATAAATTGTTTTTTGAAAGCCTACCCTAGCCTATTCTAAGGCAAAAGGGGAAGGAGAGGAGGTGGGAATCAAAATTCAACCTTATGAGCAGGAGTATTACTCTATTGGTCCATTGGATACCAACTGACTTGCCAACTTCTAAGCTCAACCATGTTAATCATGATTCTTAAAATTGGCATATCTTCCAATGATGTTATGTCAAGCTAAATAGGCATATTTTTAATTTACGTGATTTTCTCTGTACATAAGTCCGCCATCTTAAAATAACGGAGAGGTATTTACAGATGAGAGGTGGCCTTACATTGGGAGATTTAAGATTGTTTTTCTTTGCAGTGAAGCACATGGCTCGTCCAGGATAGGCACCCACCAAAGTTTCTCCTAACCCCTTCACAATCTGTTTTTGCACGAAGAAAAAAGGATCAAAATAATCGCATTCAATTGATTTAGAGTAAAGACACAACATTTACCTCAGCATTCATCTTAAAAACAAAAGGCGCTTTACCTCTGCATAAATCTCGGATGCATCCCCAGATAAGGGATTCCTCGTATGAATCACAAAAGCATAATCAGCACAAATAATCTCTTGAATTAGCACAGCCATGCAAATGTTGTTATGGTTCAAATTAGCTTTCCTACTACTGACAAATGCTCTTTCATTCCACTTTGAAGCCCAAACCTACATGGCATAAGAACAAATATGGTCTAAATGGCAGAACTTTTGCACATCTCCGGTTTTGTTCAGTAAATTAGGCTGAATAAGGTACACCAAAGTACGCGGTAACATGGTGATGCTGAAATTTCCAAGTCAAAAGCCCTCTTTATCAAAATACTGATACAAGTAAATGAGCAATGCATTATCATGTCCACTTTTGGAAAACTAAACCTTCTTTATTGCTAGCCAAGATTGGTTCCACCTCTCCTCGCCTTCATCTCCAGGCCAAGGTATTCTCGAAGTTTTCATTTTGTTTTTAAGTTCGTGGGTCTGCCACAAAATAAAAATAGTATGAGTGAAAAAGGTAAAACATATAGTTGCTAAAAGCCTAAAAACATGTAATGAGTCAAGCACGCAAACAGAGTTTTCATTCAAATTACTCAAACAGGACATATGAGGTAGCATCAACTTTACCATGTGAGACACTCCACCTAAGAAAAGAATTTGAAGACATGATTCCCTACATTCTTGTATGCATAATCAGTAAATGTATGTAGTTATTTATTTGATTACGTCCATATATTAATATAACAAGGAGAATTCAATGTATGTTTTATGCTTGAGTGCTATTCACCCTACACCCACTGAAGGGGAAGGGAAAACAAAGGAAAGAGGAAAAAACGCTTGAAACATACTTTGTTATGATGATAGACTACAATGTTTGCGGTTACTAAATGAAACAGACTTTCATCATTCTTAAGGCTGGCTGCATGACTATTCTTGGGATTTACCTTGATCCTTTTTTCCTCTGGACATACTCCGAGAACTTGTAGAAAAGTTTTGCATTGAGGTGACATTTACTATTGTTGACCAGTGATGGATTCACCCCAACGTATATATAACTAACACGGTAGTGATGCCATCCAGTTATCACAGCAACAAATTAAGAGGAAATAGTTTTACAACTTTTCCAGTCTATCTTAAATTGAAGTCACTGCATCATCCAATCCTAGTACTTCTATAGAAGTTTTTGGAATTTCAAACAACTGCAAGTACGCGGAAAAAATACGCCTTCAATAACTTGTCAATTCAAAAATTAAGAGTCGTGTAAACTCACCAAACGGAAAGGAGCTTTCATCTGCAGAACCGTTTCTTGTATTGCCTTAAGTTTTGAAAGGTCACCATCATGTACAAGTTTACTGAAGCTAGAAATTTTACTTGCTAGATTCTGTGCGAAAATGGCAAATGAGTATAGACCAACAAGACAATGTCAAAGAGAGAATGGAAAAATAAAGAAGAAAACGAAACCAAATTTCAATTGAGAAGACATTCACTTTTACCACATCAAACTTAATAGACATGCCGGGCATACATCAAACTTAACTGATAATAATGTGATTTCACTGTACCAAAATCATAACGTATTTATCCAGAAATATACTATCAGCATTTCATCTTACATAACCGTATTGTCGCCATGAAGTCTGAAATACTACCATGTTTATCGTTAATGTTTCATGAAATCAAGAGGCTTATAACATCTGCAAAAATACAATTCATAGACTCTCTTCGTGTGATTTTGATGGGACAGAAATCACCAAAAATGTTTCCACGAATTATAAAACAATTCGGTGATCTTCACGCAAATCCAAGCACACTTTTAGTCCAATTTCACTCATTGATTTCTTCTTCCTTCTTTAGTGCTTGATAATTTGTGATGCCTATTTTGAGATTTCAGCAGAAAACCATATGATAGGACTGAAGTGTGTAAACATGCAGCTACACTAGCAAATACTTGAAAGATAGTAATACCTTATTTACGTCCTCTGATATAACAGTCTCAAATACTCCAAATGGCATCGCAACTGACATTGGAATCTTAATCCACGAGGGCACTCTTCCTCTAAGAAGTAGGATATTGTAGGACTTGGCACCAACCTATTTGACAGATTGTTGCCAGTAACATGAAACGTTTGAATACTCAGAGCTTTCAGAAATAACATTTAATGCATATTAGGTTTCTACCAATCAATGAACATATCAAAATTCACATTATAACTACATCAATAAGCTGCTTCAGGGAATCGGGTACGATCGTCGGGTGAAAGTGTGTCATGTATCTAAGGATGACAGGACACAAAATATATTTCCTGTTCCTAAATAATTGTTTAGTTTCTAAGGTAAATGGTGTTTTGACTTAATGAAATCTGTTGGAACTGAAGACATGAAATGATACATAAAAAAGCAGTACAACATATGTCTGAGGACACTATAAGGAGACAATGACGGCATTTTTGTATTACTTAACTAAAAATGAAGATATAATCCAATGCAGTATATAGTCCCGCAGGACTAATCGTGAGGGGATTAATCACACCATATCCTCGCATGTACTGTTTGACCCACAATTCAAACGATTTCCTTTTTCCCGGATTTTTAATCCTGACAGCAAAAGTTTTAACTGAACATAGGATATGTGGTCCCCTTAAATACGTAGTCTAACCCAATGCTAAAATCCAAGGAAACAAGCAAGCCCTCAACGCATAAATTTGATTGCAAAGTTCGTACTACTACGAAATCCACACACACAAAGAAAGTGTTAAAAGGCCAAATCATTTTCCAAAAAAAGGTAACAAACTGAGCTTGTGACCATGATCATACCATCTCTGTAGTGAACTCCTCAACTGAGATGGCAAATTTACCACTGAAAGCTTTTATCTTCAAGGCAACTTGACGAGGGCTAGAGGAAGTACTAAAGGAGTTCTGATACAATTCAACGCTACTAATTTCACTGCAGGTACACAGAAAAATACATCTCAAACGGTGTCAAGGTGTGAGAAGTGCACAACGAAACTATCCCTTAAGCGGCTACCTGATTACCAAATCTGATAACTTCAGTTGTATAGATATTGCTTTGCCTTCCTTTAACTTCAGATCCCTAAAAATATTCTGATCGAAACATGAGGCAAACAATACCTGCAACACTCTAGTATATTATAACTTTGAAATCATATAACCGAAGCACCTCATACTACTGCATATGGAATCATATGCAGTTTTACTTTTGGTGTATGTTTATATTGGGGGGGGGGGGGGGGGGGGGGNNGGGGGGGGCACGGGGGCGCAGGGGGGCAGCTTAGTTGCCGCAGCTCATGACTTTTTTTTTTGGTCTAGAAAGTTGTAATAATCATTTTTTTGGATGCAGGAAGTTGTGATAATCTGTCTGGCACAGATTTTACTTTTGGTTTATGCACCAAAAACAGCTTAAAGATGCTGGGAAAAAACTAATTTTTTAGAATCTCCAATTTGATGCTATTGGGCTTGTTTTCAACAATCAGCTTTTACCATATGTTCAACTGCAACAACAAACACACCCTTGAATTCCCTTGGAAGATCAAAATGGTATAGAGAAATGACAGAACAGTAACATGCCTTACTATTCCTTGCTCTTATAGAAACATGAGACAAAACATCTGGCATATCAGCTGTCAGAACAGCAACTGCCCCATTTGGAATCTCCTCCTCCCCAGAAACTTTATCTGCAATAATAACTGTTGGCTTCCTATAAACTTTGGTTTGAACCGTAATTAGCTCATTAACAGAGACTACCAAGCCAGTGACATCCATTGGGCTAATAACCTGCCAACTGCATTACAGAGATTTTTCATCCACTTACAAAATCAAGAATCACATGATTGGTTTGAAAAACAGGATGACAACTGAATAAAATAATTGGAATCTTACCAGCCTAAATTCGCAGTTTTTCGGAGTATGGGGTCTAAATAATTAATAAGCATGGATAGACTTGCTGCTGATCCTGCCCTTATTAACTCCTCTGTGAAAATATCAATCTGAAAACAGAAGAACATTATGATGGGAAACGATTTCCAGCAACGCCGCCCCCACCCCCCCAAACAACCCCCAACAAACCACCAGCCTGTGTGCGTGCGTGCAACAGAACACTTAGTTGTTTGTCCTACTTGTCTAGAATTACCAAACTTCCGTTTTGTTTAATTGTTTGCAACACACTTCTTCATAATTGAAGGTTAATTTTGTAATTTACTTACATAAAGAGATAAATACTGGGGTGCATTTATACGAAAGGGAGTGAGAATCACTCCCGCACCATGAACAACATCATTCAGTGCAACAAATTCCTTAAGACATGGAGATAAGAAGCTCAAAAAGAAGTGATTCATCTCCAAATTGGTAGTTCAAGTTAACAAGCACATACTGCTCCTTTGTCCACAGCAAGCAATCTTCCAAGATATTGCGCACTGGGCTGTATCATTTGCTGGTAATATTGAGCCATATTGGCAAGAACAAGCCTAACTCGATCAAGAACAGCCTTTGTTTGTAGTGCCCACTGGCCATCATTAGGTTTGCATGACTCGGAGACACGATACCAGTCCTTTGGTTGCAGGAGTACATCAACAATTTGGGAAAAGAACACTTGTCAGAATTAGGAATTAGTACATGAAAAAGCTCACATGTGCTTGTGAATTAATTAGCTAAATCTGCAAAGCCAATACAATATTACAAGATAACATCATGGAATTACAAACACAAATCAGATATTAAGTGTTAAGAAATAATTTGTTGGATTGGCAAAACATCAATATTCATAAATAAGCAAGAGGAAATTACTGAAATCGTTCTTATTCACCAAGCATACACCTTTGCTAATTCTGCCATTTCATGAATTCATTGCATACCTTTTCACGCTAAAACAAAACTCTAAATCCAATAATCAATGTTTAACATAGCCTAAAGGCACATATTTTAAAGGCTTACTTCATTTGCAATTAAGAAACAATTGTAAGTTTTATCTTGTCGAACAGTAGCCTGGTGTTTGCCCCTAATTGCGTATAGAGTGGAAATCATAACAACTAGCACTTAATTTAATTTTGCAAGGTGACTTATTGTGGATCAGAATCTCTGTTACAGGTCTTCAGTTATCTCAATCAAATTATTGTTTTCCAATAAAACAATTAACGTGTTAAAGGTAGCAGTTAACATACCATGTTTCTAAGACAACCAGGAGAAACTAAAAATCCTTAAAGTTGCATTGCCAAAAGTAGAGTACATGCAACATATTTCCCAAGGCTGTGCATAAACAGCACAACTTAATCAGGAAGCATACTATGCATAAACGGAGGCTAAGGCAATCAAGGAAAGGAATACCTTTGTGCAGTATATGAGCTCTTCATTGTTGCATGTTGATAAGCATAAGTTTTCAAGCACCAAAGCAATGACAAAGATGACTTCCTGTCCAAAATTACAATCGAAGCACATTTTTTGCAACGACCCATCATATTCTTCGATTTTATTTGATAAACTAGCAATAAGAAGAAAGAGTATTACTGGTAGGCATACAAAGTTCAGATCTTTGAGTCCCCTTTCCACTGTGGTTCTAACAGCTGAATCCAGGGCAAGATCAAGGAAGAGTAAATCCTTTAATCTTCCATGGTTGGCAAGCAGAACTGGCCGAAGCTCAATGCGAGATTCCAGTAATTTCTGAAAAGATCAGTTAAACTTTGGAACATAATCTTATGACTGGTTATGTGCACAAATACACAGATAAGAGGTTGAACTTTTGAGCAAACAAACCTCTAGCAGTGGAGCAATATTTTTATCACCAATATGTACTCTGACAAAGTAGAGAGAGTCCTGCCATAGTACAAATTTAGTACTTCATGTCCCATAAAAAGTACAAAATTATGAACTATATATAACTTCTATAGACAAATATGAAAGTATTGGGTTAGAACAGGGTACAATTTGACCTCCCAATCACAGAACAAAAAAGAAATTCTCAGCTTAAACAGGGGGCAGTGATTCAGGTTAGAACTCGGTCTATTAAACTTGAGGCAACGGGTTCAAAGGCCTAGTCCGTTTTTTTAGAAACCAAAGCAAAGGGGACCCTCACAACATTCTTTGAAGCACCTGTCCTTCAAACAAGCTGGAAAGTAGGTCAGATCGATGAGAATTGGTCCGATTTTGGTTACCAGTGGAAATTGTGCGATATGGTGAGATAACTGCAGAATCATTCTTAGAAGTGTCGAATTGAAGCCCCTGGGCTTGGAGCCAGATGAAGCTTAACATCCCACAACAAAATATGTCTTTTCGACTCTACTACAGGGGAAGAGCAGGAAGGACAGTAAGCTGGGGACAAGTGCAACCAGAAAGCTATCTGTTCCCGTGGTTTATGGTGACTGATGAAAGTTTCAAAAGCTGAGGGCGGCCACTTGCGCAAATAATGTCAAAGATTAGATTTGTACCCAACATACCCCTTCCAGACCCCCATTATCGAGACTAGACTGCGTGTAGCTTGACCTATGTTTATCCAGATGCAAGGCAAGAACTAGATAATTGCCTGTAGCTTTAGTGATAAACCACCGACAGAATTAGATTTGATAGTACCTACAGCTTCATGACTCTCTTATAGAATCAGCATAAAGGCTCCTTACAAATGCAGAAGGTGCACAAGAAAATGGACGTCAGAACATTAGCATTCATCCAATAGCATTTGAAGCAATTACCTTGGGGTAAAAACCTAAACACGTTTCAATCGCAGATTCCAGGTCAGCACCAGAATGAACAGCCTGTATGCAGCACGATTTGTTTGGTCATTATGCAGGAACAATAACTAGTATAGAGTATCTTTCTAAGAAAAGAAAAGGGTATCACGGGAAAATACTATGCAATCAGGAGTGGAGTCAGAATTTCTCTTTAGGCGCCAAAAGTTTAACTAAGGAATGCATTTCGAAAAATGCAAGCATATTCAAAAAACATAAGATAATTGGAATGACTTCAAAATTTATAATCACAACCAAATGTGAAGCACTTTACTAGTTTCAAAAAAATATAAATAATGCTCGACTAGTATTAACTTATTTAGGCAATACAGAATCATAATTTTGTATTTGGACAATTGATTGACCTATTCTGTTTTTTTTTTTTGTCAACTTAGAGTGAATTTTGAAGATTTTAAGGTTGCTCACAACAATTAATTTATAACAGTGTTCATTTGAAGGGAAATTTTAGCCAAATTGGAGGTAGGAATGCAGGTGTTTGAGACTAGATGCCAGGGAGATGCCTAAAAAATGATCAGTTTTGTGTACTTGTGTTGTTATGATGGGCAGCCTGAGGAGGATGCTGCTCATAGAAGTATAGCACTAGATCAGAATTTATAAATTAAAACTGGTTCCATAAATTCCCGGATTTAAAGATACTTCCCTGTTTTGAGCATCTTCATATCACAGTATATAGATCCATGGTAACTTTTGTTGCTTTATTCAAAAAGGGAGAAAGTGATGGTACATAAAAGTTGATAAAAAACGGAGCAATCCACTAGGAGCTATCAGAGCATGATGTATTCACAAGAGTCCCTAGCATGGGAGACTTGACTGGTTGGCTGAGTCACCAACTGCAAATCTTCCATATTTGATGGAGTTCACTCAACTCAGCAAGTTATGAATGGGCGAAGTATGAAAAAAGTGCCAATTCACAGATGCAGGCTACGCCAGCCAGTTTGCAGTTTTCTTAGGCCTCACATAGCTTCCACACATGGAAGTAGGGCTGCTTTGTCCTACGCATTTTTCCCAAAGTAAATCCAAACCAAGTGATCTGCACTATCCATCATCTAAAAATTGGATCCATTGCGAAGCAAAGTCCCAAATCGCTAGGTTAGCAGAATAATATGAAGTATGCACGCATGAGGGCACACTCACTTAAACAGCCAGCTTTTGGGGTTGAGTTCTACCCAAGACTGTAACATCGTATTAGAGGTAGACACCGGGGATGTGTAAGAGGCGTGTCTCTGGACTGCATGCTGCAAGTGTTGCCGAGTGAACACACTGCACATGAGGAAGGGTGTAAAGTGAAGTCCCACATCGCCTGTGTACCAAATGATTTGAAGTATATAAGCGTGAAGGCGCCATCACTTCAACAGCTAGCCTTTGGGGTTGAGATCTACTCAAGGCCGTGTATGTAACACCAATACAATACTTAATTTGGACAGGTTATCACTGTTGAAAAATAGAGCTTGTGAAACTGATTGCTACAGGTTTACATGTGATTTTTTATTTTAAAAGAGCTAGACAATCCAGATTAAAAGTAAATGCACGAGTCGTCAACGTAAGTACTCCATGATATCAACTATACCCATTGAAAGCTTATTGTAGTCAAAGAAAGTATTAGTCTGATTTATCATTCATCCGAGGCAACTTAAAAAAGAAAGCAATGCAATAAGCAAGGGACAATCCCCTGAACTTATTAGGTCTCAACTCAATGGACAAGAAATTATCATCCACAACTTGCATACCAAAATTCCAAGATACTATCCATAGTTACATACCTTCAAAGTCTTCAGGTATGAGGTAAGGTCGCGGAGAAGTCCTGCTTTGGCATCAGCCCTGAAACGCGGTTCTGATAGAATCGGACGGTCATAACTTGCTAGTATTTCTTTTGTGAGACCATTTGCTTTTAGTGTTTGCCAATAAACATCAATTCTAAGATCAGATCTCACATAATTTAAGAGTGCCTGGTACAAAAGAAAACACCACAGGACCAAAATTATATCAATCTCCTGGTAGGAAAGGTAGATGAATTCACAAATTACTAACCTCACAAATTATTACATCGTCTGGGCTACTATTATTGTGCAATTTTTGGTGCCACTCCTCCATCATACCACCCTTGCAGTCATTGTTTCTCTGAAGGTCAAATAGGACATAGTTATTTTTAAAAAAGGGCCCTTCAATTCAATAGAAATCTCTTTACACAAAATTATGAAGGCAGCTGCAACAGTATTATTCATGTAAGATGGACGGTAAAACACCTGAAGCACTAGTATTTCATCACGAATCCTTTGCCCAACATCGCCTTGACCTCCACGGCCGATGCATAACATGATCAGTCTCACAATTTCTCGAACATTTGGCTGGTCCATGTATATTCTTTGAAGCAAATTAGTAAACCTCTCTTGAGCTTCACTGATTTCACTGCAAATATCAAAAAGTATGCCACATCTTTTAATAAATTCCATCATGAAGTGAAAAAATCAAATCCAAAAATTCAAATATTTGGCCAGGCATTATATTACCAAATGAACAGAAAATAACTCAGAAACAAGAGCAAAAGCATACTAGAAATATGAAAGTTGGAGTTTATTGGTTGCAGTAGAAATGCAGAACATAACAAGAAATAAATTAAACCAAATACTGGAGATAATTGAAGACCACATATACTTGAATAGATTTCTTATTTCTGAAGACCACATAAACTTAGATAGATTTCTTATTTGTGAAGTATAACAGACAAGGATTCTAAGCTGCAGAATAAATTTACTCCATTTATAAATCCATTAATACTTTTACCTATTCTTACCCATCTCTCTAATTGCTTAACCTTTAGTAAGACCGTGATCAACAATTTTGACATGGTATCTAATGGACCCTGTGTGAAAACTCACCCCTGGTTAATAATTGTAGTAGTAACATGTGTTTGGCCCCCTTATAGTGGATAGCATGGACAGTGTCCAAAAGGGAGGGACGTGTTGAGGATACAAATAAAAGGCTTTCCCACTATATAGTATCTTAAAGCTTTTAGACGAGTTAATCGTCACTCGTCAACAACTCAACAATTGCCATAGAGAAAGTTGAAGAACACGAGAGGCAAGAATGCTCGTTTTGCAAAAGAAACTATGGTCAGGATAGAGTTGGTTCCAGTGCAAAATGATCACCCGGTTCCAATAAAACAAACCGCCAAAAGGATGGGAAGAAAATGAGTTTTGTTTACCCCAAAAGCTATTTCAGTCCGCAATACATGGGACTGCAACTACATGAATAAATTTGCTTTCTTCTACTATAATGAACTAAGAGCTCTTGTAAAGCTAGTATTTCCACATACAGCCATCCTACAATCAAACCTTCCAACGAGACAGGAAACTATAGGCAATGAAAAAAATGTAGGTTATAGTACTTTAAACAAGTAATTGGATGGGTTTGTAAAAAACGAACTAGGATGAATGTTCCAACACATTAAGTCTTCCATGTATAAAAAAGCTTAATACTTAACTTAGAGAGATACAGACAATAAAGAGAAATTTTTGAGTGCATTACAATGTTTCTGCAAAAAATATTGCGAAACTAGAATATGGTATCCAGTATCTAGACAGAAAGTTAATAAGGAAGAAGAAAGAAGTCGCATACCGAGGTTTCACATTGTAATTCTTATTCCATGTAAGGTGCCTGCATGCCATAAACCTTGACCAGACCAATATACCAATAAGTCCGAACTCCCCTTCGTTTTTGCAGCGTTCAGTCAACTCCGCTGCAATGTTGAACCTGTGCCAAGTAATAGTCACTGGGAGAAAAGGTAAAATCACAAAGGAAGACTTGATTGATTTTATTTGTGCCACACTGCACTGCCGTGTTCCTACAAGCCCCCTCTCATGCGGATAGACATGAAACAACTAAAGTAACAAAAGAAGATTCGATTGATTTTATTTGTGCAATCATCACCACTAAAAAATGCAACTTTCATATATGTCCAATTCATCTAATCCATGTTTTGGAAATGACCTGTGCATCAATGACCTCTCAGCCTCTTTTTCTCTGTGTGATATTTCATCAAGTAACCATTTAACAATTCCACTCCCACATGCTTCAACCTGCACATAGGCATTCGAGTTTCAGTGCCAACACAGAAAATCTTGCTGCTGTTGTAGAAAAAGAAAATAAAAAGTCCAGAGATATTTGCATCCCAGATATTGGCAGACCCAATTTTGCATGATAAACAAATTTGACTCCCACTTTGAGTATAAAATAGTCCTATAGATGCCCTAGGTCACAGAACAAATTCTACCGAAATGTTTCTCTTTCCTAGGAGACTGAATGAAAGAATGTTGGAATCCCATTCTTATGATCCCATTAACACATGCCATAAAACACATGGAATCATGTTGAAATCCTTCAAAAGATTGAGTTGTTTTGACACCTACTAGAAATATCGATGACATTTCCGTACAATACCCTACTCTTTGACATTTCCATTAGGTTAGCTACGTTTTGTAATGTTTACAAAGCACATCCTTTTCCTAGAAAACCAAACCAAACTATCATATGCGACAAAATTTTGATCCTTGCGTAGGTGCCGCATCCATTCAAAACTGGGATAGTCGTCTTCAAACCTAAGGGTCTTCCATACCACTACTTTGAGATATTAGAAGGTATTTTTTTGCCCGTTGGTGGGTGTCATCTAATGTGTTGCTCATGTTCTAACCAATTTACCACATAAAATTCGTTAAAACATCCAACTCAAAATCAATTGGCAATGAGTGGAGAGGCCGCCCAAGCTCATATATGATTTTCGAGATTGTAATAGACCAATGTGGGACAAACTCCAACACTCCCTGGCATGTACGGCCACTAACCCGCACGTGGAGAGGTAAACAAAAGATCCATAGCATAAGGATCACCACGAACCAAAGTTCACTTGTGGCACAAACAAAAGGAAAAATCAATCAAGAGAGTTTTGTTCAAAAGCCTACAAAAGTTTAGCTTTGATCCCATGTTAAATCATCCAACTCAAAATTAATTGGCAATGACTAGAGAGGCCGCTCAAGTTCATATACTAGTTTTGAAAGTAATAATTAAAAAATCTGGGACAAACTCTAACAAATTCTTCAAGTAAAATGTTGCTCTACTTGTATGAACTGCGAAGATTCATAGGCATTCGATGTGAAAACACCCTCTTAAAAACCAGTTCATGATAATATCTTGGCCAGGCCACAACATTCTTAAACATAGAGGAACAACAAAAAGTGTGAAGCAAAATTTTGTGGGAGGAAACTTGATACATTCTTCAGTTACTATTTCTTTATAATTTCTCACAACCTCCCATGTCTCACTGAAAAGCATATCTAGGACTGCAAATGAGCTGAGCTTGGCTCAGCTTTAGCGTGCTAGATTTCAGAATTCAGCTCATTCTATGTTGAAACATGTTCGTACTAGGCTCACTTTCCTCACAATACTAGCCTGTTAGTTCAGCTTCTGCTTGACATTGATTCAAGGCTAAAGAACCAACCCCACATTGGCTCAACTACAACATGTCAAACCCTTTTTTTGGAATGTGTTATATCGCAATGCATGATAAAGAATAAAAGATCTAGAGTCTTTGAAAGCAATACAAGATAGACCTAAACGCCGGACATGTCTTAGAAAATAGTTAACAGTCACAAGAGGTCTAAAGAATTGCAAAGAAACCCAATAAAGCCCATTTTTCACCACTACTTTGAAGCATGAGCTCGACCCATTTGATAAATAAATCACCTTAGACAAAACAAGTGACGGCTGTCCATGAACAACTCGTTCTATTTTCAGCCCTAAGTATGCTAAAGAGGAACCACCTTTAAAGCTACAAAATGTCGAGGTTCAAACAACATGATTGACCATCAATACTTGGCCTAGTTAAGCCAAATATTAAGTGGCTCAGCAGACTCAGCACCACTAAATTATAATGTGCCCTGTTGGCCCTGTTTGAACACTCATTTGTATTTACAAATGAAATAGATGCAAGTTACAAGTTATGCAGTTAGAGCCTCAGGTTGGGGAAAATCAAACCCTTTCCTGTTCAAGGCTTTTGGGAAAATGCTGCCGGAGTTTCCAATGCGAATGGTTCCATGTAAATAGGTGACCAATAAATCAGAACAATTTAAAGCAATTTACAAGAATAAATAGAGGAACATAACTTTGAAAGCAATGACAGTAGCTAAAGTACATGAAGGTCTTATATCTAGGATAGTAAATATTATCTACACAATAGCTGAACTACCACCAAGACGCCAGCGATTTAGCAAATCAAGACAAGTAAAGAAGAAATTACTATTCAAGACAGAATAAAGAGAACGACCATTTCATTTGCAATTGGATTCAGCCCTATGAAGAAATTTGCACCATTATTCTTTATCCATGACCCCCCAGACCAGATAATAAATTGGATACCCGACAATCTCCTTTGCTGCAAATTAATATCTACGAACTTCATGATGGGAAAAGACAACGGAAGGGCTTCAGTTCCAAAAAAAATCCAGAGTAAATGAAATAAGATACCATGATTTTCTTTCATATGTTACCTGAAAGAATCCTTTTCCATTTGACATTTCCATAAAATAGGTCTGGCATGCTACATCAAGCAGCTTTGACTTTTCAGGTATTATATCTATCGGTGGGGCCTGCCAATAGAACCAAAGGCTAAATCTATAGGAGTTCACAATTTATGCACAATCACCACTTGCTAAAAGTTGATGAAGTATATAACTCACCAGCCATTCCCCAGAGGACGACTTTGATATGCCCCAATGAAGCACTGTGGCACCTTCTGTGTTCGCAGCAACCAGTACGCGATAGCTGCCCCTGACAATTTTCAATAAAACCTGACATGGGAAATAAATCCATAATTCAATCAAAATGTTGAAATCCTTCATATTTCAATTTTCTCAATACGCCATTGCAATTTACGACCTGGCTGGTATTTGTACAAGGATCTAGTATTTCAATCAATATCCTAGTTGATATATCAGTTTTGTCCAACACAAACTCAGATCTGATTCCATAAAATGATAAAAATGCTAGAGGGGACAACATATATACATGTGAAAAGATGGCTTTTAAATGCATACCCATGACAGAAATTTAAAAACTATACAAAGGAAGTCCAGTAACCAGTTTCCAACCCTACAAAGTGGACCGTTGCATCAAAACATATGTTTGTACGAAAATTTAAGTGTTCCAAAATTTAAAAAAATGGTAACGTAAGAGGCCGTATAGTGTGCTCCCTCACTATTAACAAATGCATAGGTTTTACAATGTGCAAGTGATAGGATTTATTCAATCTTATGCATATGGACATGTTCGGACCAGAACACCCAATACAGAAAATCCAATTCGTTACTTAATAAATCAAGAACTATAGTTCTGAGATCAACAGACGAAAACCCATATCCTGCCCGGTAAAACAGAATGCATATACATATATATATATATATATATATATATCGTGAACCTCTGTTTGTATACTAGAATATATAAGGGAAAGTGCGACTATAGTACTATGCTAATCAGATTAGGGAGTTTTCAACCCCATATGAACCCATTTCTAATTAGAGAACTAACCACTATTTCATATCTGCCAACATTAAAAATTTGTTGCAAGATCACAGCATCTCCTCCCATAAACTTCTCCACAAGATTCAATAGGGCTGATGATGACAAATTGGTGTTTTTACCATGTCCCTTGGTATGTTTATTTTTCCACTGCTCGATATCATATCTCCGGCGGCAAGAGTATCCTCTTTGACTGCCTGATTGTTCTCTACTCAATGCCAATTTACTGATGCCCACAATTTGTCTACTATTTTGCAACTCGTCCAGGGAAATTCCCCTTGCTAACCTACCTTGAAGTCCTCTCAAAGCATCATCGTGATCTTGCTGCATAAAATTAGAGTAATCAAAATCAGTAATATGAGCCATGTCAAGAATTTAGATATTTATAAGTGCAACAGCCAACAAGTAATAAGATGT